>JAQGBE010000875.1:0-14030 GCA_034698225.1 Scheloribates latipes | reverse complement strand
TAATTGCAAACTCAAATTGAACTAGAGAAGATGGCAGGCGTCGACTCGAAGACCCTGTATAGGAGGCACTGTCACTGGTGTTGCAATTAGTCGAGAGTCAACTGAAAGCCCCTATAATTTGCAATCATATAAACAATTTACATAATACTGCAAACAAGACTACCGTTCCTCTGATAGCCACTGATCTGATTGACCCTCTTTTTCATGGCCTCGACATAGACGGGTCGGTTGAAAGCGCCCGCATTCAGACGACTCACTAAATCCCGGCCCGGCTTTAGCTCGACGTCGAACAGAGCGAACACTGGCTTATGGTCTGAAGAGTCCATAGACGGCGACCAGTCGTACAGAACAGCACTTATTTGTGACTCCCGTTTAGAGCGATACAGAATTCTGTCGGTAAACGAGGGCACGCGTTGACTAACCAGGTTGTAGTCATCGGTGCCGAACTTGAATTTGTACGTCGGCGGAAAAGTGGCGACATTTGGCTCTTGGAAGCCATTGAAAGCCAACCCGCGCTTCATTACATTAGTCAACTGATCGCTGTCTCTGAACTTATCCAAAGACACTTTCGCCGCATTCATCGGCCGATTGATGATATTTTTAACCTCTTGTCCGCTGATCTCTAATCTGAAGTTCAAGTCCCCGAACCAGAAGACACAATCGAATCTTTCGGTCACGTCTTTGCTTTCGTACTTAGGGTTCAAAGGCCGCAAATTCTTTGGAAGATTTAGAGAATTACTTATTCGTTGATATTCTTCTATTCTGTCCTTTGATTTGTTTTGATGAGCAGTTAAGTGACTATTGATGAAGAGAAGCGATGTTCCGAAGAATGCGAAAGAGATGGCGAGCGCTCCTTTAGTTTTGACCAGATTGGTGGCCGTCGGTCGGCTGTTGAACGCCGCGTCTTCCGGTGTCGTACAAAACCAGATGAGGTCTCGACGCAAAAATATGGACAAATGAAGAACACCTAAAGTGCAAGAGTGGAACAGAACGTGACTGAACCCGATGGTGGCCTGCATTAGGATCTGCATAGAACTCATGTCTGCCGGACTTTCTTGGATGCCAATGGCGTACAGGTCTGGAACGAAGGACATCGATTCGGGCAGCAAAAGGTCGTTAAGATCTTCGGGACTGTTCTTAGAACTCATATTCCACGAGACGACGAGAACTCTGTTATCAAGAATCACTGAACTGAATCATTTCAAATTCAACAAGGCTTATGAGTCAGACCTCATCTTTGCGTTCGGAAAATATCGCAACAGTTCTTTGCGGCCAAGAAGTGAATCCTTCAAGAAATAGATCAAATTAGAAGAGTTGTCTATTGAGCTAGGATACCGACATTGGCGCCAACACTTCCCACTAAGAAACTTCTATTGCGGGCGTTGTTGACGTGAATCGGTTCCAAAACACTGATACTGGAAGTGGAGGTCACCAGTGATGAGGAAGACGTAGAGTAACCACTGTTTGCACTCTTTTGATCAATGGTTATATCACTGGAACTGTCTTTCATAGAGTCGAGCGATTGACTCGAATGACTCGATTGACTGTTGTTGTCATTCAAGACATCTCTGGCTTTATTCATATCGACATTCGTTGAGACAAACTTTTGGACACTTCTCCTCTCAATCAGTTATTTGATCCGTTGTTGACATTAGTTGTCGCATGAGTTGACTTAATAGTGGCAATCATTTGATTTGTTGGTCACATTCGACCGACAGTTGTGGCCAAACACGTGATTCTAATGGCAAGTAAGTCGAGGACAAGAGTCAAATAAGAAGAGACATTGAATCGAATCCATTAATGATTACTCCGATAGCATATCGATTGGTCTACACTTGCATTCCTCCTAAGCAACGATCACTGTTTCCAAAATACATTTCTCTGTTAACAAAAACAAATACACGAATCCAATCCACTGTCGCTATCAATTTGGCAGCGATCACAATGACCAATGAAGTTCATTATCTAGATTGCCAGACCTTAATTAGATTTCAAATTGATTATTATAAAGCTAGTCAAATTGGAATTACACAACAAATCATATAAGTTGGTCAGCAGTTGCGAAACAATAACCCAGCTATTGTGAGACGCTAAGGTACCTGATTTAAAAAATATTTATTTGATCAAAAATAAAGCTAAAATTTTATTATTCGGAAAGACAGACAGAATATTCTCTCTATAGTACAATAGAGAGAATACTTTGTCATACAATCGATTCGATTAAACATTATATTTATTGCACTTAAAAGATAAATATCGAACCAACACTGCTGTTATCCAACACTTTATGACATTTCCATTGGAGAAAATAAATAATTATAAATATTTACAATAACTAATATTAATATTAATATTGCTGTCAATGAGTCACCTAATCATTGCTCAAATCACATCCATGGCAAAGGCTAGCGTTTCTGCTGACGATCACAAGTTTTGATTAAAAATCTTTTTATAAATGCTTTTTAAACAATAAGTAAACGTAATTTAAAACCAATTTTATATAATGAAATTCAACATAACTTTACAGAAAGGAAGGAATTGTACAAAAAGAGTACGAAAAGAGTTATGCAATGGTTGAACAAAAAAAATTCTTTCTATATAAATAAAGCACTAAATACACTAAAGGGTACTAAAGGGAAATACAGAGAAATGCCATTAGCGTAAAGGTATGATAAGGTAAACTTACCTTTATGGTAAAAATGCATTTTCAGAAACAAAATGTTTTTTTCTATTTTTCAATAATAGAAAATTGTTAAATAAGGTAAACTATCTTGAAAAATCAATAACGTAAGTTAAGTTATAAAATAATTTAGATTTTTCTCAAGATAAATTTCCCAATTAAAACTTCATGCAATAACCAATAGATAATCACATTGAACAGAATTATTTGGAATATCATTTTGGATTCACAGTTCGACATGAACAAATAATCCTTGAAATTAACTAAATCATCGATTTTATGCTACAAAACTTCTTAAACACGCTACATCGAATAATTGATATTAATTAAATCAAGCAAAATTCATTTGATTCAAACCACTGTTAACCATCGGAAACCACTATACATATGTAAACGAGACCACTGTATATGGTAAACTAACCATTAGGGTAAAGTAAAAGCTCTGCCAAAGACTTGTTTACGCTATTGGTAGTTCTCTGTAGTTTGCATCCGCTGTACATAACTGTTATAACAAAATTATCTAATTTAAAGAGTTTAATTAAATCGGAACAAAGAGCTGATACCAAACGAGAGCAAGGTTCGGGAGATAAGTTATGCTGACCATGCTCACTCCTAGTTACGCTCTCTATATAATTGACAAGCTTAACATTCCCAATAATTGAATAGTACGTTGATATGTATACTAAATTATATATATTATCAATTAGCAGGTGATCGCTGGTCACCACTGCAGTCATCAACTATCAGGAGAGACAAAGACCAGCGAAGTGTGTCTCAAGTGGTGGTGCGGTCGTCGACAGCGACAGACAGACAGAGAGACAGAGAGACAACTGATATCTGATAGCGAGTCCACAAATGATGTGCACGTCTTATGAGGCCCTCGAGTGAGAGGTCGACTCTAATCCGGGTCTGTTTGGTGAGTGAGCGCTGGTTGCGAGCGATTGTATGGATTGTATGGCTTGTGATGCGAAGAGCTCTGATGGCAAGCATTTCTTATGCCATTCTTGTGGTCTTGTGATTGATAACTGACTGTAAGGCTGTGACTGTGATTGTGATCTCTCTCTCTCAGCCATTCAATGCAATTAACGCTTAACCACTGACTCACTGCTTATATCCTGTGCTCACAATTAAGGCCTAATTAGTGAGCGATACGCCAGTTGTGGCCACCATTGCCACCAACGACACCAACGATACCACTGATTGACACTCAACTGACACCATCTGATCGTCTGATCACTAATGGCTAAAAAGACTTACGACTTGTTATTCAAATTATTATTAATCGGCGACTCAGGAGTCGGGAAGACATGTATTCTCTTCCGCTTCTCCGACGACGCCTTCAACACGACATTCATCTCAACCATCGGTTAGACATTCAGTGAAGACATTAATCAATTGATTGCTCATTGTTTTGCTCCACAAAGGGATCGACTTTAAGATCAAAACAATTGAATTGAGAGGAAAGCGAATTAAACTTCAGATCTGGTTTGTATTGAAACACTTGATTTGCCATCAATTAACTGATTTGTCTTGTGGTCGATGACAGGGATACGGCCGGACAGGAGAGGTATGTCTTTGTGTTTGTCTTTGGTGACCCTGACTGACTGCCTCGGCTTGCAATAGGTTCCACACGATAACCACGAGTTACTACAGGGGAGCGATGGGCATAATGTTGGTCTACGACATCACTAATCCCAAGAGTTTCGACAATATCGCCAAATGGCTCAGAAATATTGATGAAGTAATTGATAGCGAATGCCATAAATGGTTAAATTGTTTACATTTGTCTCATTTGACTGATACCGATATGTAAAGCACGCCAACGAAGACGTGGAGAAAATGATTTTAGGAAATAAGTGCGATATGGAAGACAAGCGAATGATCAGTCGCGAGAGGGGAGAGACCATCGCCAGAGAGCACGGCATCAGGTTTCTGGAGACCAGTGCCAAAGCAAACATCAACATCGATAGGGCTTTCTTGGAATTGGCCGAAGCCATCCTCAATAAGGTCTGTCCGCTCTAACTCATGTGTGACTCTAACCTATTGTCTGTGTATAGCAAACGGCGGGTCAGAACCCGTCGGAGAACGCGGACAGAGTGAACGTCTCGAAACAGGAGAGCAAGACTGGTATCCAAAACAAGTGTTGTAGTATATAAACGATTAGACTTTTGCACTCAATGTCTGACTGAACAAGACTTAGAGGTTTCATCAAATAACTAATTGCGAGCCGAAACACAATCCCATTGGTTGTCTCGTTTTGAAACGGAGTTTGAATCTGATTATAACCACAATTAGATGTAATATAATTATTTGTACAAATCTGTGTCCTTTAAGTTTTCTAATCGATAATATTTGCCTGAAAGACGAAGCGACTGTTCTCGAGGTCTCTGAACCACTCTTTCGAGCGATAGTTAGCATTTGTGATGAGTTGCGAACGAATCGCACGAAAGGCTTCCTATCGTCGCAAAGAGAGTCACTCTATTTGGATATAAACTATAGTCTTATTCACTGATCACTTATTTATAAATCACAAAACGAACCGAAAGTAATGATACGAAAAAAGTAATGTTTTTAATTTGAAAATATCTTTTAATGAGCTTTTTATATGAATAACGCAATGAATGAACGATTTGAAAGCAATTTGCGATTCATTTTGTTTTCAAACGATTGTCGAAAAAGTCTGCAGTTTTTTAACTACAAGTTATTTGTCATAAGATTACCAAAAAAGTAAAGTCCATTGATATCTGATTTTTAGTCATTTCAATGATAAATAAATTAAATTAATAGCTAACTGACGAACAAAGACTACGATTTGTCCAAACTTTTCGAGAGTTTGAACGCAGAAGTGTCGGAACTGGACGGCTGTTTGCTGTAGAGGAATATCGAGCCGATGACCAGAGCCGCGCCCACAACGAACTGAAAGGTCAGCTCAAAGTTGAAGATATAGATGGAAACAACGCATGAGATGATGATTGACAGCGATGTAGCGAATCCTTTCAATATGTTGTCCGCGTACTTGACGACAACGGCCACGAGAAGACCGCCCTGTGCTTGGAGTAATACCACGATCCACGTGAGCAAAGTGTAGCCGAAGAAGAAGCCCTTCTCGGAGACCAACGCAGAGTCGGTGACGAACACCTGAATTAAGCCGAACGGTATTGCGATTGCACTCAATTGTATGTTTCGGATCCAAAGCGAGACTTCGGAACTGCTTTTCAGTATCTTTTCGAAGTAAACTCCGGCGAACCCGGAGAGGACACAAGCCGTGAGAATAGCAAAGAATCCGATCATAGGGTTCTGTTCCTGGGACTGAGAACCGGATGCTTTGCTGATTTGCACCAATTGAACTAAAGCCACGCCAACGAAGAGCACCACTAAAGCCAACCACTGGTGGGAATACAAGCGCTTCTTGAGAACAAATACGGAGAAGACGGCTGTTGTCAAGATTTTCAGCTGATATGTCACTTGAGTGGTGGCCGCGTCCAAGTGAGTGGCGCCCAAATAGATGAGGTTGTTCTGGATGTAGTACACTATCGACGGGACGGCCACTTTGAGTGTGTCCATCGGCTGCCCTATTATATGCCGTCTTATCGATTGCACCAAAAGTCTCAAACTTCCTAAAATGGGAGGATCGGGTCAATTGGTTGGCGCCAGTCGGTCGACATACCCTCGTCAACCAAGACCATGACCAGACACGTCACCAGTTTCATCAGTTCAGCCATAATGACAGCCGTCGACGATATGAACAGATCGTTCTGAGTTCGGGCGCCTCTCATCGTCAGACTGAGAGCCGCATTCTGGACGGTCAGAGTGACCAAAGAGGCGTATTTTAGTGTCTCTTTGGTGCCACTCCTTAGCTGTTCCATCGGCGTCAGTCTTCGGCCGCTGTGAGTCGGATGCCTGTCGTCGACATCGATGGCCACGAGTTTCTCGTAAACAATACTCGACTTATCGTTAATATTCATGTTTTGTTTGGCTTTCAATCAAATGACGTGTAGTTTGAGAGTCGATTCAATGGACGGCCGATAAGTAGTGAACTGTTGCCAGCATTTCGTGATTTACGAGTTGTGGAGTCGACACAGACATGGATTGTGCGGTTGTTTGCGATTACAATCACTTTTATTACACGATTTAAATGACTGTTTAATTATTGAATTAAAAGTCAGTGATAGACAGCACCGAAACCATGGAAACGACGCGAACGCCGGTCGACACCTCTCGCAGTCTGTTTACGTTCGCCAACGAGACTGACGGTCACTGACGGACCAACTCTTCGGTCGACACTTGGATCGCAACTCAGGTCAACATTTACTGCCACAGCTTCTTGTGGTCACCGACTAGTCTTCGAATAGTATGCGAGTGATTGTGGCAGTACTTGCCTGAACTTTGAAGTATGCTCCCGGAAAAGTAGGGATACATCACTTTGTCAGGCCTACTTGTCCTGGTCATTGTCTATCACTCACTATCTTTGCCAATATCTTGACTCTCTACCTTGGAACTCAATCTTTTCTAGATATTTTAGTCTCACCTGGGTATAATTTTAAGGCCATTGAATTTATAATGCGAATAACCTTCTATATCGAACAAATAAAAGGAAAACAGGCATGCTGATTTTTGATAATTTTGTGAATTGACGTCATCATCCATACTAAATATTTGCTTGATAATTTTGTCTATAAAATGAGCAATAACCAATAACCAACTAGCAATATTGTCGTCATCAAAACATTTAAAAATGTCAAACAAAACAAAACTTTCGTAAAAGCAATTAATAACTTATAGTTTTGAAAATTGGAAATAAATTATGATTAGAATTGCAATCAAATTAATTGGTTTTGTTAACTATTTAGTCTCAGATCTGTTGAACACTTGTATAGCGAGTGAGAGACAAACCGCTCATTCAATGCCAATCAATGGACTAAATCACTGCTTATCTCACTTTAGAACCATTTAATTATCAAAACCAACCGTTCGTTGAATTTAAGGTCATTTTAAAGGAAATCAAAACACATTTGGAACAAAACTCAAGACATCGGAACCAAAATGTCATCGCAGAGTCCGCTGAATGACTCGGTTTACTTAATTTGTTCCTCGATTACAACCGTATTGTGTTTTGTCCTCAAAATTCCTCAATTGGTGTCTCTCATCAAAAGCAAGTCCAGTCGCGGTCTAAGCCTTCAGAGCTTAGTTCTGGAGCTCTGGGCGTATGTCTGACCACTTGATGGCCAACTGTGTGACACCTGTTCTCCTCTCAGATACCTAACAATGACGTCCTATTCCTACGCCAAAGCATATCCTCTTTCCATGTATTCCGAGTATCCCATCCTCTCATTCCAAGGTAATTGTCATTCCAAGTGTATTATTGCTTCGATCAGTTTCAACAGTTCAATCAATTCACTCAGTTTGCTAGTTATCTGAATGTGACGAGTCTTGACAGCTGTCAGAATAGGATTCACACCGGGATGTCGTCTAATAGACCTAATATTGGTCTCACTTTTCAACAATCTTTTCCGGATAATTATGGTTCAAATACCTCATCTCATAACTCAAAATCAAAACCAGCAGAACTACCTTTTATCAAATATCATTTCAGTCGATACGAAAAATGGTTAAATGGCGCCACACTAATCGCAATTCAATTTTAATTGTGATACTATTTTTATTTAGCGATCCCCAAGGAGGGGTCAGCTTGTTTATCTCTCTGTTTTTTGCTTACTCCTACTGAAAGGCCTCTTGCCTATCACAGTTTACCGGCAATTTTTTGCTTGAATTTAACTAATTCTGAACTGATTTAATTGATTTATTCATAGTTGAGTTAATTTAGTTAAATTTAGGCACAATTAAGCTAAACAGGTTTGCACACCTAATTACATAAAATAAAGTACCTAACAATTTTGCAAATAAATTATGACACAACCAGCCCAGACCACCCGGATCTAGACCAGACCCCAGACCAGACCCTAGCCGGCAAACTTGAGCATTAGTACTGATTGGCATTATTTGAAAGTATTAATTAAATGTAATAATCATTAGATGTAATAATATTGGTAACGATTCTGCGATTCAACAACTCATTGGACTTCAAATGGATTTCTTCTCTACTAATGTAATGATTGGCCAACTATTCAACGACACAACTCTGGCACTAAATAGTTTTAAATACATTAAGCTGAGCAAGTTACTATCATTTGATGCAGAGTTGGGTCATTTAACTCGATTCAATTATTTCTATTATCTGAATGATACGTAATTTTATTCGATAGAATCTTTTCGATTCACATTTCGATTGCAATTCATTTAATTCCGGTTTCCGTTTCGGTTATTTTTATAGTGAGTATTGAATCAATTGAAACACATTTAGAATTTGGTTCCGATTGACAGCAATTGGGAAACCCTATCGGTTGGTACAGCAAAGCACTCCAGTTGTGGACAATAGTGAAGAACAGAGACGCCGGACAAGTCAGTGCTCTCACCTGGGCTTTGAACGCCGCCTCTTGTGCTGGTATTTGTCTGACCATTCAATTGCGGTCACATTCCATGTCAATGTCCATTACCAAACCATATTCATAATGAGCCGGCACTTTGCCGATCGCCAGCTTTCGTAATGGACGACCGCGAGTGTCATCACTTGTCTGATAGTCTTGTTCTGACGCACAGCCCGTCTGACGACACTATGGCTGTCGATAATGGACCCGATCGTTGTGACCACTCTAGTCGTCTCATTTGTGCTCAACTCTTGCGTCGCATCGGCCGCTCGTCTCTACCGACCGAAGACCAAAAAGGAGTGATAATCAGAGGTCACAAGCATTAGGTTTATTGAACTCCAATGAGAATTATTTGGGTAAATAAGTTAAACAATTATTTTACATCAAATACAGAGATATTACATAAGATCTGAGATTATATTTAGTTTGTAACCAATATATTAACTCAACTCTACATCCACTATAATCTATGGTCTGATGAGGTCGTCGTCGCTCTCCTCGAGATCGTCGGCATCGAGGAGGCCGTCGGTCACCGAACGCGATGGCCTTATAATAACGTAGAGCGTCGACAGAGCAGACATCTGTTTGGCGCACAATGTTTGCTCAATATCTCAATAAAGCAGACAATTGTCATCACATACCACAACAAACGCCCACATCGACCAGTAGTAGAACGCGCCGAAGAACCAGACCTTATAGAAGAAGCGGACCAACAAAGAGCTGACTCTAGTCATTGTGCACTCATCTGTTGCCATAAAAGTGATTAGTAATCCGAAGGTAAGTATCGTTCCTCGAGTGTCATACCTGGAGTGGCTTCGTTGGAACAGGTCTGCACTGTTTGGTTAACAGCGCTTAGAGTACTGTTGATGTAGTGCTGACTGCCGTACGTCACGTATTGCGGCGAAAAGCAATAGAACAGGATATTGATGCCCAACATAGCCAGCATCAGAGTGGCGAACAACAGCAACAACGCTTGAGGACTGGTCTTCTGCGGTCGGATTTTGTAGAGCTGTCGTATGTCACCATTAGAATCGTTGCCAATTGACTCGTTGCTATTTGTCGACATACCCTGACCACGAAAAACCAGATTCCAAGATTCTTCAGGCCAGACATGGTGGCCATGATGAAGAAGAATGCCATCGACAGTATGAGGACATAGTCGAGAGGGAATGCCTTCTGGAAGGTGACCAGGATGATATCGACCGGGTTAGGGATGTGTCGCTCTCTCAACGCGTATCCCATTTTCATTCCCATTCCGTGCATCGCTTTGTCAATACTTTTGGAGAAATGCAAATAAGAATTCTATAGGTCTTTAGTCTCGAATCAATTACTTAGTGATGAGAAGAGAGACCCAAATGACGAGAGCGAGAGCCCCGCAAACGAAGCCAAAGCCGATCTGAATCGGACGCATAAGGTTTCGGAGTTTGTAAAACAGAGACCCTCTATATGTGAGCAGATATTGCTCTTCGCGAGTGATCGCCCGTTCATTCTCTTCGAGTTTAGCCAATTGTCTCTTCTCCCGAGCGGTCAGTTTGTTGCCAATCCTTTCCCGGTCTCTGAGAGCATTGATTTTGGTTTGATTGGCCAGATGTGAGTCCTGTATGCTCTCGATCTGTTGTCGAGCACTTTTAGTGCCTCTGATCAGTTCCACGGGAAACGACGCCATTCCGAAGCCGGTGAAGATCACCAGTTGAATGACACCAATCGACGACAGGATACTCAGCACCATAGAGAGGGCGTCTTCGCCTTTGTTTCTGCTGAGGTCGTCCCAAATGAACTTTAGTTCGTCAATCCATTGCTCAGAGCCGTTGCCTGTATTGTTGTGAGGCAGGTCTGGCCGTTCCCGCAAAGGGATGAACGCTCTGATAAGCGATACAATAGTTGTCATCAAAAGTAACAATCATTTCAGTGTCAATACCCGAGCAGCAAAAGAATGACCGCAACGAAGACGAACGCCAAACAGTACTTGAAAGCCGTACAGAAACGCTATTCTCATAATGAAAATGATTAGTTAAATGAGCCACAAATGGAGTAATCGATTCAATACCCCTTCAGAAGTGAATCCCTCTTCGCTTTTCTCCTCGAAGTAGAAGTACATGAATGGGATCAAAATGAATATACAGAAGAATATCAACGAATAAAGCGCTAAATCAAGCAAACAAACAGACAATTAGTCTCAATCACTGTTAGTCACCATTAATTGATTACTAACTGTAATAGCAGTAAAGGACTGCACTCTCGACGCCATCTCTTTGGTCCTGCGTTTGGGCCCAATCCTAAACGACAATCAATGGTCAATCGTGGTGACCATCAATGGCCACGATATGGTGCTATCAATCAATACCTTGAACGTGCCGTCAGAGTTCTTCATATAGGAGACGATGAAGATATCGATCGGCAAAAGGGCGCACGTAATCAGCGATATAAACATCGCCACCACTGATGTGGCGAAAGAACTCCTGTCCGTCTCATACGGATTGCGATACCGACGCACATATAAGATGGAGAATATAAGAATCACCTGAAAGAGAGGTCATATGAAGAGTCTGTTTGGGCTCTGAACTGATAAGCGAGTCATACGATAAGCGACGCCACGAATGGCAGAACTATCGAAACGGTTCCGTTCAATGGTATCATCGCTGAGGTCGGGTCACAAGTGCTGCCGATTGTCACCAAATCAAGACATCAAACGACACGAAACCATAAGACTCGACAGAAGACGCAATTGAATGCAATATTGATGCGACAAAAGTCAGATCCGTATCAACAAAACCAAAGTAAACAACGAATCCATTGACTGACGCCTCGAAGCGAACACAAAATACGACAATCCATCCAATGCTCTGCCAATGCCTGCCAAGAGAGGCAACGAAGCGATGCCTCAAATGTGTTGTCATTTGTGGCAAAAGAGCGCCAAAAAGTCGATTGCATCACAAGTTGGGACAAAGCGGTTGTCGACACAGAGACCAGTGATCGCTCGGGAGGTGACCAGTGACCAGTGACACGCATTGCAATGGATTTCGGCGCTAATAACGGTCTGAAGAGAAGCAGTTCGCGGGTGAGCCGAGTGAACAGGTTTAGGGAAGACTTGAATCAGTTGTGCGAACATAACATCAACTTTTATACCGCTCCTCCCGTCGGCAAAATATCGCTCGAAGAGGCCGAGGAATGGGTCTCTGAGCGACTCAACCGTTAGTTATTACCATCTTTGGTGTCCACAACTAACTGATTATCTTTTATATTCTTCTATTGTGGCCATAGTTTTGGGCGCTTGCGATGAAATGCTGAAGACTTCTGAAACGGTTACTAAATTCAAGAGAGACCACAATTACTTCGAACAGTTGGAGACCAGACTTTCAAACGCCGAATCAAAGTCAGGGAAAAACTTCTACAAAACGGTCTGTTTGTCATCAGTCGGGTGACTATAATCGGTGACCACTATCTGTTGATTTCAGTCATCTGATACATTGTCCAGAAGAAAAGACTTGGTCTCTCACTTTCTGTTGCGGATATATTACTGCCGAAACGAAGAACTCAAGAGATGGTTCATTAGCCGCGAATGCGAACTCTTGAGGGCGCGATTGGCAGCCGAGAAAAATACCGGCGATTTGGCCACAATTCTTAGCGATAATGGCTTTCTCTTCGAGCAGGCGTTGCCCGAAGAGATAACTGAGTTGTATAACGATATCCATTGGGCATCATTTAAGGTGGTCTCCAATCAGGTGGTCTATAAGATGCCGTTCGAGCAGTCGATCGAAGCGGTGAAGAATAGAAGAGCTTTTCTTAAGGATGGCTTCGCTTACATTCCCATCCAAGACATGGTTTCAGTCATTTGCAGCAAATTCAGAGCTCATTTGTCATACTCTTTGGCTGTAAATCACTTGTCATTGAATCTTCAAATCAGTTGATAGTTTATTTTAATTAATAGGTAATTCAGAAGGCGTTACATGAGTTAGAAGAAGATCAGAGACTTATTCCTCGTCTGCATTCTTTGCATTTGCATCACATCCAGAGCCGGAAGAGCGCCCTCAAGCAGAGTGAAGACGACGCCGATGTGGTCACTCCCGATATGGTCGACACGCTGTCCAAAGAGTCTTTCGCTCCGTGTATGCGAAACATTCACGAAGTGCTTCGCAAAGACCATCACTTGAAATATTACGGCCGTCTTCACTACGGACTGTTCCTCAAAGGGATCGGACTCACCCTCGAAGACGCTCTCAGTTTCTTTCGCGAAGAGTTCATACATATTATACCGCCGGACAAGTTTCAGAAGGAATACGCTTATAATATAAGATACAATTATGGCAAAGAAGGACGAAAAGTGTCGGGAAAGGCATTCGGCTGCCAGAAGATCCTCAACGACAACCCTCCCGGTCCCGGCGACACTCACGGCTGTCCGTTCAAGCATTTCGACAAAAAGCATTTGAAACTAATGCTCGCCAAACACGAGATCAACGAAAACCATATCCAAGAGGTATTTGTTGATAGTTTAGATGTTTCCCATTGTAAGCACCTATTGATGAATCAATTGATTGGTCAGATCATGCAAATGGTGGAACAACAAGAGTATGGCAGCGCCTGTTCCAAGTACTTCAACGCCAAGCATCACTGGTACCCCACGCCTCACATCCTTCACCCGAATCAGTTCTACACTGAGAGTCGCAAAGCTCTGAAGAACCCGACACTGACTCCTCCTTCGAGTGGACAACTATTATCGGATGAGACTTCGCATGACATCACTCTCTTCGGTGACACCACTACTGATACTATGGCTGTCGAAGAGTCGATGTTTGAGAACGAAGACGAATTCGACAGATCTATGGCAACAATGGATTTGGATGTTTCGGCCACTGAACGGTCTGAGA
>JAQGBE010000874.1:0-14032 GCA_034698225.1 Scheloribates latipes | reverse complement strand
GGCTTCAGACTCTGGCCTCGACGACAGGCAAACCACTCCGGGTTCTAGTGTTTCAAACCAAGATCAGATGATAAATAATAAGAGCAGAGACACAACGATGACATCAACTGCAGAGCCCATTATCACAACTGAGTTATCTTCCAAGTCTACAGTCGATAATAAAAGTACGGAAGAAGTGATTACCGCTACTAATGGACCGATCGTTACCAGTGGTCCGGCACTGGCAGTCAGTCCCCAGACAGAAGGTCCCCGAATCAATCAAACTGGAGGACAGGACACGTCAACTACGGCTACGATGACCAGTGCCGCCACTAACGGCCAACCAGAGACCACTACCACTACTACTACTACGACTACCACAGCTCGGCCTCCGATAACGACTCCAATGTCTGGCGGTCCGGGTATTCCAGAATCAGAGATCAGAAGACTTTTCGGACGCTAGACCTCGACGCTCACCTTGTCAAGTATCGAGGTCAATTAGCAGTATTGTGTCATAAACAATTAACTGTCCAATTACCATGCTTCAGTGATTGACTTGTTATGTTGGCCTCGTTTGGTGCCCGTAAATTCGCCGATAATGATCAAGATCATCGCCAGTTGTCTAATGAGCGAGTGAACAAGCAACATTTGCATCATTTCAACACAATTCTCTATTATCTTGCTAATTATAAATGATCACAATTTGCAGTCGAAGTGACACTTTGTTTGTAGTTCGAAATTTTTGCTATCAATTAGCGAGTTATTTGATTCAATACAGTTAACGACAATTGTTGTTGATATGTGTGTTATGTAATTATTCGCAAAAATAATCTTGTTTGTTTGTTTCTGTAAATAAGTATTTGCTGATTGTTTATGAATAAAAATTCACTTAAAAGTTAATTCGTTTCACTGCGTAATTGAATTTTAATTAATTTATCTACAAAAATAAATTATCTAATCAATAGTTTATTTAAAAACTCAATTTAAAGTGAATTAAATCACACAATGAACTGAATCATGATGAATGTGAGCATGGTAATTGGGTTTGTATAATTAGAAAGCTATAGTTACTAGTAGATTATAGCTAGATAATTTGTCATCTAGGTAATTAATTGGCCGCAACACATAATAAAACAATAAAATTCAAATGAATTAAAATAGAATATAAATCGAAATAATCTAATCTAATATTTAATAAACCGATTAATCGGTTTCGAGGGAAAAAAGTTATTGAATAAAAAATCGATTCATGTTTTGTATCAAAATATTAGAACACAAACCTAAACACTAATCAAATACCTTATGATTTTAGAGTCAATTTTGCTTTGATAGGTGATATATCAGCACCCAATTAATGGCGACCACGTGAAGGCCAGTGCGATTAGCTGGTGGTGAGCTAGGCACAATTCTAGCCAAGCCTAGAATGTGATTATCAGTGTTATGTCACGTGTAATCTCTATTCGAATTGAAACCCTTTTTTAGAGCCCTTGAGATCTACACTTAAAACGCGATTTACTCGTTATCTGGGAATATAATACACTTATATGTCCGCTGCGGTCGCGATATCCCAACCAATGCCACTGATATTTCCCGATTTTGCACCGACTCGACAATCGGCAAGGTCATATAGCACTAGTTAATGGGGTGAACAGGCATGTGTAGGTCAGCAAGGACGATCAATGTGATTTATATACACTAATATTCCATAATTTTAATCTAACTCAATGATAATCCCTGAGAGATGAACACTATTCCATTGGAAAAGTGGTCGCACTATCGATGGGAGCATAGGGTAATCCATATAAGACATTATGTATCGACGCGTGCAGACGCAAGGTGATGGAAAAATTAATGTTGATATACTAATATCGCTAAATTTAGATTGATAATCATGTACAGATAGTGTGACACCGACTAAATATTGCTCGTGGCTATCTTAATCGTATATCCTTGCTACAGGATAGGTTGATAAGTTTGTTGTTCGCTCGTTTAATTAGTCTAATTTTATTGTCAATAGTTTGTATGGTTACCAGAAAGCCTGTACAGAAGGTCTATCTTGATGAGCAAGGTAATCTAGTAGAAGGTTAGGTGTAATCTAACTTTGAACTCGATATAAAAATTGAAAGCATGCCATCCATAGACAGGAAACACTATCACTACTCATGGATAGCATAATAGTTGCGAAACTCAATATAAATATTGATTTTAATTGGATTTAGAAAAAAAATTAGTCAATTAATCATTAAAATTGAGTTCTGTTTTGGCATTCGATTAGTGCCTCGATTCTAGAAATCATGTTAATTATCGCCTCTCTAATTGAATTTCACTTAATTAGCACAATTGTTGCTCACCTATTGATAAAAGTGTTGATCTTGATAACAATATTGTGCCTAATTATTGCTGAGTGTTGTCATTTTAATTGGTCGAGGAAAGTGTCTTTCCTATGACACTGACCAGTCAAGCATGAATGTCGAGCTAATTAATGTGCCAGCACCAATTATGCTAATCAATTAGCAATTTCAGCAATGCAGATTATGAGTTCATTTTGAATAAGCACCTAGGTACATAAGAACTTAGAGTGCTTAGAGATAAACTATTGCTAATTGAATGAGCAGGCAATTAGAACGGGATTTACATGCAATGCTAGGGTGATCTAGCTTGGAGTCCAATGTTCTGGCTCAGTGTGATTGCAAATTACCAAGATTAACTAGTTAGAGAACCGAGTGCACTTAGATGTGCACTAAATAACCAGCAAAACAAGGTTCAAACGAAATTATCTTGATGAAAACGTGTGCGAATCCATTGACATCCTGTCTGTTAGTATCGGAATTTGAACCACAAATTCTTGAGAACAAGAATAATGCTCTGAAAGCCAGACAAACCAAGGTGTTTGTTGACAAATGAGCGTGTTACATCGCCTAGGAAGAGAATTTCGCGGATAACTAAAATTTCAAGCATGATTAACGTAAGATAGCAATAACCAGGTATCAAATATTAGTTAGATATGCATTGTTGACCAACCAACTGCTAGAGTGAGCTTGGTTGTTCAATTATTTACAGAGTACGTGCAGTGGAAAAGCCATTTGACTGATTAACCGATGTATTTAAATAAATAGCGAAAACTTTCCATTAATTGGACAAATATTTACTAGCTTGTTTGCCATTCGCCTAGCTAATTAATCTGCAATCAACCCCATAATAATTTATTGACACCGCTATATTCAATCTTGTCACTAACAAAAGCCTAGATTAAACTCTAATACTATCTGAAAGGATGGAAAATGGAATTTTCTGCAGATTAACCTTGCTAAATCCTTGCTCAATAATTGAGCCGTGGATTTAGAGACCCGTCAATAGCCGTCTTGAATCGCGGACAGAAGTGCAGAATTCGATTCATGTAAAGAATGGCCGAAAAACTTTTCCATTACTTTACAACTAAATCCTTATCTAATCTAATCTAAAGGTCCGACAAAACTCTTTACAAAATAAACTATTATTTTATTAATGTTTGACTTCTATTCTCTGATTCTTCTAATACCAGAACTACTATTCAGTGTTGACTTTTAACTCAAATATTTATCAAATAAATTGTTTCCGATTAATAAAATGTGCTATACTTTGGACACAATTTCCGCTCCGGATGTCTACCTTGTACACTGTGAATAGTTATCTAGCCAATCTATCTCAATTTATAATGTTCTTGCTCGATATGAGAGAAAGCGAACGTATAATATGTGTATTTAGGCGGATAAGACCTAGATTACTTTTGAAATAGCTGTGAATAGAACTGGAAAATAAAGAAATAAAGAAGATTAGCTAGCTAGAATTTTTCAAATAGTAATAACTATTGCAAAACTTTCATGGGAATCGTGTCAAGATTAAATTTTCAGCAGATTAAATATTGATCTAGGTGAAAAATGTCTATACTCTCCAGTTGATTGGAAAGGCTGTCGTGGGGATTGAGCCATTGATCCAGATCAATTACCCTGTGCTGCAGACGGCTCGCACATTGCGCAAGATAAAAGCCCAAGACATCTATATCTTGATATATTTGTGGTTCAATACATGGCATTCACTAATAATTTGGACGAGAATTTCTAAATTTAGCCAAAAATGTGTAACCAATTCATGTGATGATCGATAACTCGAATACTGTTTTATTGATTGCCTCGATTATAGTCTACACTAAATCCCGGCGAATGTGTTAACAACCGGATTGAAAGTCCATTCCATATCACGTGTATTCACAATGTGGTTATACTCTCTTGGCTTTTGATACCAAGATTAGTATCCAAAACGAACAGTAAGAAGCCTATTGGCGGACAAATAGTCTAGTCAAATTACGCCAATACACCCTCTAATTTATAGCTAAATGTCTATATTTGTCCAAGCTAATCATATGTAAACTCAATTCAATGTGAACTTGCTCAAAACAGTACAATTAACCGGCAAGATTTGAGAATTTGCACGATAAGAGTCTCTACAATTACACCAAACGTGTAAATGTAAATAAATAAATTGCTGGCTAAGAGTATTGCACATTGAATTTGAACATGTTCCAAGTGAGTTGTATGTATCGGTACTAATTGCCAGTTATCTTGGTATGTGATTTATCGCCACAACTACTAGCAAAACCGAATTCAACCGGTTTTGCTAAATGAAAACTTTGTGTTGAGTTTCGTTTTTCAATCCAAAGACTCGTTTTTGAACTCTAGACCAAAATATTCCACCATGCTCAACTATTGGCCAGTGATTCTAGTGATATTAGCAAGCATGTGTCTTCGTCATTTGAGCATATGAACTAGAACGTCATATGCCATGTCTAGAAATCAAGTGAAAGTCCAAAAAACTGGCCTGGCCAGAACAAACTGGCCTGGTACAAGACAAATTTTCCATGAGCATTAATTCAATAACTGTTGCCTGGCTGAATGATCTTGCCCAATTCAATATATTTATCCAATTATACAGTGCAATTAATCAGAACTTTTCCAGACGTTAAGGTAAAAAACTTACCTACAATCGAGTTGATAGATAATATTCTAGACTCTAGAGTCTAGACTAGTCGAGGTTATTCTAAATTTGTTGAGTCTAGACCTGATTATTCAAATTTTTATTTAGAATAGTCAAAAATATATAAATGTACATAGAATGTATCAAATATCTTTTGTCAGGTTCGCCCAATACCTGTATAGAAAATAATAGTCTAGGAATAGTTTCAATTGTTTACTATATTGTATCAAATTTTTTTAGTATTGATAATACCTAATGTTTTCACCCACTAATCCGGATTTATGCTTTAGTAATAATCCAGTAGAAAGTGAACTGGCGAGAGGACCCCGCTTCGAATACAATACAGCATTGTGTTACTTATCTCGAGCCAATAAAATCCGTCTAATCATATCTCATTGGCGTCTAATTGTCTCCGACATTATTCAACTGCAAAATCTCACTCTACATGTGTACCACTCGATAGCCGAAGAGTGCGTTTCATTTACACTGATATCAACCGTTAGAGAACTAACTAAAATTATCATCATGCTCACTTTTATCTCATAGGCCTGTCATTAGCTTAATAGCCAATTGTTTGAACAGGAAATTCTGGTATCCAAGTTGAGTTTGTTGAGAGAAATTGATTTACAAGCAAATTCGATATCCGGTGTCGACTGTGATTATCATCCGCGGCGGTGTAGTCCAGGCAATTGTTGCCAATCACTGCCTTGGATATACAGTTACTGTCGGCCAACCGCCAGATAGAGACCAGATATCGGCACTGATTCTCTGTTTTGATTGGATTTATCGAAACCGCACAAAAATGTTGTCTTTATTTGAATCTCTAATCAAATGTTTGAATTCTGAGTTCTTCTATTTGGCATTTTTCGAATGTTCTATTCAAGGTTAACCACCACCATACACATTGGTGCTGCCTATAGGTCTAGCACCTACACCAAACCAGTATACAACAAGAATCAATCGAGAATTTGGCAAGAATATCAACTTTATTCAAGCTGATTCCGATAAATAATTGCTGACCAGTTGTGTCGATAAAGTTATCTCCAATTTGTTAAGTCTGACTCACATATCAGATATAACGAGGATATTCTGGTGTTTCGAATAACAAATATTATCTAGTGAAATGGTTAAATGAGAATAATATTTATTTCGCAATATTTTTTGTCGTTATTATACAATTGTAAATAATTTGGGAGACATTATCATGGTGAATTTATTATATAATGGAGCCTTTGAGACACATAACGACAGATAATTGTAGTAATCAATTAAATTTTATAGATTAGAACTCTCTGTACAGAGAGAGATGTGTGGCCACGATTGGCAACTAGCAACATGAGCATTATTGTTACTAGGGCAAATCGGCGAGGGCTATATGTGCTATGTCTATGTGTATGTGTGCGCGTGTGTCCAATCCCGGGGCCGCCGGTGAAGACCTACTGGATGTACATCGACTGTGCCGACTGACTGTGCGGCTGAGCGGTGGACAGTCCGCTGCCGGGCAGTTGATTGCAGGCCTGCATCAAAAGGATTCGGATTCTTTTGTTCTCTTCCTTGAGCTTAATATTTGATTTCTGGAGTTTGGCGATCAAATCAATACTACGCGACAGTACACCCGATTTGCTGAGCTGAGACTTGGGCCCGACAATGTTGCGCAGCTTGGTAATCTTGTCGTTGAGCTTGGTCCGGTAACGGAACTCGGCCGACAGGTGTGCCGACCGCTTCTGTGCGGCCATCGACTGGTCGGGCGCCGATTGGGTGGATATCTTGCGGCCATTGCCGGCTCTGACTGTAGTGCGCTTTGTGCTCGACTGGTGATTAGGACTGGTGTTAGGACTGGCTGTGAATTTGGGCGAACCGGGCGAACAGTGGAAAGACGAGGGAGAGTTGGCTGACGAGACCGACCGGTAATCAAATGTCTCATCAAAACAACTTTCAATACGATTATTGTCCTCCGAGTCGTCTTCTAATTCTTCAGCCGATTCGTCGATTGAAATCTGATTATTCTGTTGTTGTTCTTCAGATTCTGTTGAATAGAAGTTCTCTAAGGTTTCCGACAATTGCTGGCAGTCTATGGCTTCTGAGCCGCTATTCAGGCCAATGAATGGCATATTTGTCGCTGTCTTCTGCTGTTCATTAGATAGGAAGAACTGCTGACCTATGTCTGGACTGATCGGAGGCGTCAGCATCGGTGGCGACTGACCCCCAATCGGGTATCCGCTGATCATCGGGTTCTTCGTCTCGTTCAGAATAGACGGTACTCTTTGGCAGTCGGTCTCCACTGCTTGGATGCAGTGATTCTGTTGTTGGCATAGAGATGGAGATCCGGTGCCTGTCGTGCCAGAGCTGTGCTGTGCCGACGGCGGACACTGTCTGGTCTTGAGATAGTCGAGTAATACTTGCTTGAGTCTGTACTGGATCATCATCTTCTCGTTTGCCTTCTCATTGGACTCGATGATCTTAAGCAGGTGGTCGATATTCTGGGGCGCGGACTGAACCGGTCGCGAGCTCTGGCCGGCATTCAGTGTCGGTTTGTTGCCGGAGATGTTCAGTAGAGTGAGCTCTTCCTCATTCTTCACGTGAGTGTCGGCGGTGGCGGACGGGTTGATGCCGATGGGCGACATCAGACCTCCGAAGCCATTCATGTGCTGATAGTCGAGATCAAAATTGATGGGCTCTGCCATGACTTCTAGGCTGTTGACGAGCATTGGAACTGTCGGACGGACGGACGGAAACACTGGTCTTAACTTAACTGTAGTTAAGTGTTGTTAACGGGTCTCATAAGTCTTGTTACAGGACTTTGCAAGGGTTCGGATGACAAACTGCTGGACAGAACTTCTGAGAAGAATAAGCGAAAAGTTTGTAATTTATAACCGATTTAGGAGAAGGCGGTCCGCACAGCACAGCAGTGTAGAAATGTAACCATCGATACCCTATCTCTTTCAGACACTGGCAGAGACTATCTTATCGGTAGAGCCGAAGCGGCCACTGATTGCATAACACATTACGACTAACTGTTCCTCACTTTTGCCGCACAGACACTCACTTTCAATGAGTGATTCGGAGAGCGGTTTATCAACGAATCCGATTCATTCATGTCCTGTGCAGCCAATCGGCGGCTAATATAATGAGACTTTTTTTATTAGAAAAACAAACTTTTGATTAATACTTAATTACAAATTCCAATACAAAGTCGGGTCTAAACTTGCATAATATTATTCAGTGTTTTAATCAAATTTGAATTAAACTTTTGTTTATAGCGATGTCAGTGTTGTTGTGTATGTTTGGGACTACAACTGCCGGTCCAAACATTGCATTCCTCGGTGTTTGTCGATCGAGGAAATGAAGAGCTTATCTGGCAATTTGTTGACTGCTATCATGAGGTTCTTGGTCCTGGACGGAAAATTTTCCGCTACTTAAAGCCCAGCTGAATAATCGAAAGTTATATGTAAACGAATACATTTACATAAGTAGATGAACATAAGCAAGCTCACTTTGAGCACTTGGTGATTTTTGATAAGCCCAGTGCTCAGTGCTTCAGTGCAATCGATACCTTCTCTCGAGTCTAATCTTGTGACTAATTATAAGCGCAGTTTTGAATATTGGCGATAAATTGCATGATAAATGTCTTTACTTTAGTCTATTTACTATCAGTGAACACATGTCTGTTCATTCTGTTTAGTCGACTGCCAGTGCATGAAAGTCCAGTGCAGATGAGCTCGACTACTACTACACCCACTACCAGCCGAAGGCGCCCATTGGGAGGTTGGCGTCGATCCGAACGGCAATCCAATTGAAAGTTAGTGTTTACTAAACAAAAACAAAACAATTGACAATCGATTACATATCTGCGCCGATCTATTGACTCCAAACATTGCTGGTACGGGTAGTGCCACGAGATTAGTGTCCAAAACATTGCAAGTTTATTCACATCAAGCCAGTTGCCCAATCACAGTTGCAAACACGATTGGATCTAGCAACAAGCCGTATAATCCGTATGGTATTCGCTCAAAAATAGCAGAATTTAAATGTTACTGACATCTAATCGTATGTTAGATTTTAAATATTTGTTAGACTCACTTTGATATTGCTATCAGAAGATTATCTTGATGAAATTATGATAGATTTCGCTTTTCACTTGATTTATCGTGTTAATGCACTCCGGCTCTGCATGTGTTCTGCGTTATTTCTACCTAGTACAAGTACACTTGATGAAATTGAATTAAATTATACTCTATGGCATTGTCTCTCTGTTTTATCGGTCAATGTGTTGAAAAAAGATTTTCCACTTGGCTTTAAGCCACTGGTTCAGGCCGACCAAGTTGTTGATTGCGATCTGGCGAGTCCCTGATGAAGCCAACTTGGCTAGATTTCCCATGCTAATCAGAATGTGCAACCGAATGGAATACTACTAAACTATTTCTGTGAAATCAAATATTTAAAATCTAACCAGGTTCAATGTTGTTTATGCACATACCAAGTTCATCGGCTTGGATTCCAAGTTCATATACTGTAATTTTATTAATGTAATAACAGTTATAATTAACTATTTTATTCTTTGTCGATGTGTTTCCCCGGTATTGCACTTCAAATGCTATAATTCTGATGTCAGTCACAGACATCTTCACAGGCATTGACATCACGATTAAGGCCAACAAATCGGGTAAATCGGATCGAATTTAGCATCACATTAGTTACCATAATAACCAAACAAATCAACTGGGTAATAAAATACCTTGTTCTTGCATTAATACAAGATTGAGTTTCAGATGGCCACTAAACGACGCCAACTAACGAATCGATTGTATCAATTGAACACTAATTTATTAGCAATAGTATTAATTATACCAATACTCAGCAATATAACCAATATTCTAGTTAATTAGCTTACAATCAAGTGGATATCCAGGTTAATCAAGGTTTAGCACTAATTTCATAGTACAACCATAAAAATAGACCAACGGATACAGAGTTACAGCATTCAATTGGCAATTAGCCAAAGAGGCGCATAACTCAGGCTATTATCGCGCTATGATAGGCCTCTTTGAAGTGTCTCGCACTCAACTACTGCGAATTGTACTGTTATCTTGTTAATTTGGAGAGAAAATATATCAAATTAATAGCAATTGCCATCCGCCAGATAAGACAAACTGACAAATGGAAAGTAATTTTGAACAATTATCACCTGGCTATCTATCGATTGATTGCTACAAATGTACCGAATCGGCGATCAGATTATCATTGCATAGATAACTCTGCTTTCGATCGATTAATGTAAATTACAACATAAGCTTTTGCTGAGAGTTAGTTAATTCCTAATTATTCGAGTGAATTCTAGGAAAGGTAGCTGAAAATAATATGATCATGGAGAATTCCACTGAAACAAAAGTGTTTACATCAGATTTATAAGTCAAACGACCGCTTCTTATGACATAAGATAATGAATCATAAAGTTTTGACGTGACTCTCGCTAAGAGTATTAACATATCACTGGATAATGGCTTCGAGAATCAGCATGATGCTTTCCGAACAGTGCCATGAACATAATCTAGCTCGAGTATTCTCTTTTAACTCGATTTGAAATTCAAAATGTTTCTACTAAACCATAATTAGCAAGTTAAATCAATGTTAGACGTTATTATAATGAATGCTTAAACAATAATTAATATATCAATTAATTTTTGACAAGATGTAAATCTAATTAACTAATCTTGGTAATTTGTTTTCCCACTAAATTGAATTTAATTAATAATTGACAGAATAAAAAGACAATAAAATTTTTGATGCATGCAATTTTGACTTATCAAGTTTAAAATCTAATTGAAAGTTTGAAAACAATCAAGCATAAATTGGAATATCACCATGAGAATAATAATAAATAATTACCAGGCTCGATTTGCATGTTGCTAGTCAAAATATCAGTCTCAAATTATATCTAGTTTATCTCTTAGCTAGATTTTCTTCATTTCTCTCTCAAGAATTTCAATCTAGGAGCAGTGCAGAATAACCAAGATTGAAAGTGTCAAGTTAAGAGCATGATATGTGTGTTGGGGACAAACACCTAATACTGATTTGATGGGTGAAAAGTGGTCACAATTTTTTGCGAATAAATTATTCAAATCGCTGCCAACGTCGGGACTGGGACTGGAATTTGAAATTTAAATTTCATAATAATCCGAATCATTTGAATATATTTATTTATATACGACTTCTTATCAGCACTTAGTTTAAGCGAGAAATTGAATTTTATTCTCCAAGATTATTATGCTCTGCAGTGAAGTGTCTTTTACACGCCATCGACGCGTCGTTCGCATCGCTGAAGATGTGAACTGACGAATGACATCACTGTTTGCATGTTTACATAGACTTGTGTAGACAGTGATTGATTCCCTCGCACATCTCGTGTCCTAGATCACATTTGTCTCGATCGATCCGGTCAGCACTTGAACACACACAATATAAAGTTGACAAGATAGTTTTTGGTGATAAAACCCAATTCAAACTGCAATTGGAATTTTTTTGCATGTTTACCTAGTTACTATGCATAAAATCAACTAGATAACTTCAGCTTATTGAACGATGATCTAGGAATATTGAAATATCTTGCCATGGCAATTGTATAAAACTTGGAATATTTAATCTAGTTCTCTATCAATCCTATTATCAAACTTGAATTAACTGAATTATACTTTGAAGCGTATTAGAGATAAATAAACGTCCGGTTGAAGCGGAATTAATGAAAGAATCATGTACAATGCAAATTAACTTGGTTATCCATCAAACATCCGGATTCCCAATAGTATTCCAAATGAAAAAAGTTAGCAATGTATAGCTAAAACGTGCCTAACTAGATAATAATCTCGGTGAACGGATTAAAAGTGTTTGTCTGTCTAGAAATAGGAAAATTCTAGACATTGTTTACTTAAACTGGTTAAGTGGACCTTGATATTGGCAGAGTCAACAAGATTACTTCATCAAACTACAAGTTCAAACAGCAGTGATGCGGAACCCGGTACCTGGGCAAGGGGTATCGTGTGGCCCTGAAGTAGCGGAAGGCGGAAATGGGATGGAACTTCGTAATTTCACCCCAAAACAACCCCTAAATGTGAGAGTGGGAGGGTTATTTCTCCAGAAATATAACCCTAAGGGCGAGTTAGCATGCTAAATCTGCATTAAATGTGACATATTTAGCCTATTTAACCTTAATTTAGATATACCTTCAAATTTATATTAGCTAGATCACATAATAGGGTCACTAAATTGGGGGTAGAGCAAGTTAGTTTTCTGGATTTTCCATCCGGATTGGATTTACCGGGTGATGTTCTGCGATACCCCCTCCCCCTGAATCACACCTCTGTTCAAACAGAATCAATTGACTTTGTAACGTGGAATATGACCTTGGTCATTGAATCAGACTATTAGAAAGTTGAGTAAAAAATAATAACAACTTATTTAGACGATTATAATTTTTACTATAGATAATTAGCATGATAAAAGTTTAAAATACGAAAAACAAAGATTGGAGCGGCTAAAGTACCTTGCTGATTAGAGTTGCACCAAGTGATGTCATGTTTTTCCAAGTTGTTTTCGACACAACTAGAATGCAATCTCCAAACAAGACCTTTAGCTCTAAGTAATTACCCTCACACAAACAGCTTTATCAATATGTTAGTTCATACAGAGAGAGTCAATTCTAATTAAGGTTGGTGAAACTATAACATTATAATTCAAGGCATTTGCAATATACTCAAAATAAAATCTAGTAATATTTATCACATGAAATTTCTCTGAAATCGCTCGATTATATTCTACAAACAATTACGACGAAATGAACATGCTGAATTATTTAATCGACTCATTTTATTAATTTGAAGATTTATTAATATTTAGTATGATGACCACCAGAGTCAATTACAGATTGAATTCGATTAGGCATTGATTGAACAAGGTTGATGAAGAATTGTCTTTCATTTTTCAATTCAGAATGAACTTGGTGAAGAACATTAATTAATGAATTTCTTGATGTTATATCAGGTTTAATGACTCTAATTGTTGACTTTATTCGTTTACCAACATGTTCAATCGGGTTTAAATCTGGCGATAGGCTAAAATCACCATGTTAATTGGATATTATTGAATATGCATTTTTAATATAATTTACCTTGGATGAGGGAGAACAAAATCGTCATAATTACCAACTTTTTCATTGAACCAATCTTTAACCAGGTTGGATTTATGAGCAGGATGATTATCATGCAAAACATGGAAAACGCCATCATCAAAATGCTCATTGATATAAGACATTAGATCTTGATCTAGATAGTCTCTATAACTATATTTATTTGTTGTCTGAACAACTTTATATGGTCCCAAACCATTAAAAGAAAAACTTGCATGATGAAATCTAAAATTAAATTATTTATCATGATATAACCAAGCTTATTTACCACAAAATGAAACTAATTGTGAATCGACCAACACGTTTAACATGGTTAATGTTCTTTCTCTGGTATCTTGTCCCGTTTTTTCTCCACACATAAACGCGCCCATCGTCTCCAGAACAAATTCCAAACTCATCAATGAAAATTACTCGAGACCAATCAGTGAATGACCACGTTCTGAATTCTCGTGCATATTTGAGTCTTTTCTGGATATGATTATCCTGTAATTTCTCTTTGACGGCGGCCACCCTCCTGTGCAGGCCTAGAATTTATCATGATCATTTTTATGACTCCCTGAAACTATGCCAAATAACATGGTAACCTTTTTCTTTCAATCTTCTTCTGATTGTATTGTCTGAAGCTTTTGATAATCTTGGGTTTGTTCTAAATTCTTCGATTTGTCTCAATTTGTTATACGACGACCACTGATTATTTTCGACACAATTAACAAGGTCATTGTCATCGTTTGTAGATGTCACTCGTTTTCTACCGCCAGACCATTTCAGTGTTAGATAAGGTTCTTCATTATCATCTATTTGGCACCATTTATAATAGGTATTTTCTGCAATGTCTGAGATTTATCATGGTAATTTATATAAAAT
>JAQGBE010000873.1:0-14043 GCA_034698225.1 Scheloribates latipes | reverse complement strand
TCGTGATAAACTCGAATGAAATGAAAAAGAATTTGTTACTAAATAAATGATAGTTTGTGTTCATTGGATGTCTTCATCACAAAGAGTTGAGTGAATGCACAGTTCGGCCATTAGAGAGACAACGATCGAAAAGACTCCGATATCTCATATCTGATACCCAACTCATTTGTATCCATTCCGTCGCTTTCCTCTCCCTCTCCAAGACCTATGAAAATATTGGAAACGAAAAAAAAAGTTTTCCTCCAAAAGCTATAATTTATTTAATGACTATCCGTAGCCATCGAATCGACCGGAGCTCACACTTACATAGGGTTGTGCTCATCAATAATCGATCAAATCTGTGATATTGTATTCAGAAGTGAGCGCTTCAAACATTAAATATGAATTTGAATCCACTTTTTAAACATTAAATCCTTGAAAAATCGATTTCTCACTAATCAAAGGGTATTAAGGTTTTGCGAGTATCTATGACTTATTGACAATTTATCATCTTTGGAACCTTGTCTAGATTGTTCAGTGTCAGGAACAGTCGAGCCAAACCAAATTAATCTGGTTCTCTGGCCTCAAATATTGATTTGATCCCAAAATCAATAGACTTAGAATAAGTTGGCCATAAAATAATGGAAATATAATTTCGATAACTATTGACGAACCCCAATGATGAGCATGGTGCCAAAATGGTTTATATGTTTCCTACGCGCAAAAATCGCAACATTATCTTGATAGTTTCGCTGGATTTTATTACAATTTATTGTTCTCATTAATAATGTGTAGCACTCGTGACGACAAACACAATAACTTCTAAAGCCGTGATATTTATGGCAAACATTTTTATATGAAACTCCAAAACTGTGACCTCATCTGACCAAAAGATAAATTACCCGAAATTGTCAGAATCTGTTGTTTTGTGTAACGTTACGCAACTCCAACATCCCTGACCTTTCGCTAATTCATTAAGGATTAGCAACGCTATAAATGTATACTTAATTAACAATTTATAAGAGAGTACAACGAATGTCTCAGTCGTATAGCGGTTACGGCATTGGGTTGTGTTTACAAGAGCTGCCGACAAATTAAATATTCTGAATGCGAATAATTATCACTTTTCCGGTCTCCGTCTCTAATGATGCCAATTAACAGCCAAACAACAGCTTCTGTCTGACTGTTGGGTACATTGTTTTGTGAAAACTTGTTAATAATCTTATTATTTTTAATTGAGTAGACTTTCAAAGAATCGCTTATTTGTCAGTCGATTCACGAAAAGTCCGGCAAATTCTCAGTAACGAGTCGATCGATAATATTCTACTTATTCTTTTTATATAAGAAACTTTTGCAATATCCTTGATCTTTGGTATATAAATATTGCCGCCAAGAATTCTAGTATTCTATTCATGGTGAATTTCTTTTTCTTTTAGGCAGTTATACAAAATGAAAGGACGAAATACAATAAATTCTTGCCAGCAATAAAATGTCTTGGTTCATAAAGTCAGTTGTAAATGTGTTCTGGGTGCTATTGTTTCTATTTCTAATTATCTTCTCGAATTGGCACAATTCCCTTGCTCATTGACAGCGGCCAATATTGGAGAACGTGATGGGTATCCAAATCGAGGGTTCCGTCGCTGTCTCTCTTGTATTCAGTGTTGCCAGGCCATTTTTGGCCTGCCCTGGATTTCGGTTGAAATTTTTCAAATTGCGCCTGAACATTTATTTAAAAGAAGCTAATATCACCTGAACATTTTAGTTAATAAACCTAGAGTCCCATGTTAATTTTAAAAATTTTCCCAAATCCGCCTGAATTGCAACCCCAAAACCTGGACAATCGGGGCCGGACTTGACGTCTGGCAACCCTAACTGTATTCATATCTTTACGATAATAGAAACTCAATATCGAAGTCAAAAACCTATCCAAATATAATCATTGCCTTTGATATCACGTTATATTCGAAGCAATATTTTTTTTATGACTTTCGACCGACGGATATATTGTTTCGGCGTTTGTTTTGACGTCAAATTCCAGCGAAAATCAATAGAATAGCAAACGAAACGAATTCCGATGAAAAATAATTAAAATAATGAAAATATTTATTAATTTGTGTAATGGTTTCGGAGGTTTACACAAACGACTTAATGACGCGAACGACTCAGTGATCGATACGTCTGTTAATTAACACATTGAGAGCCGACACAAAGCAAACAAGAGATCGCTGTTAAGCCGCGAATCCATTCGATGCCAAAAATCTCATTCATATCAGCACTCAATTAGTGTTTGACTATTAGATAAAAACTCATTTTGTATTCAAAAACCGATTCATTTTTATTGCCTTCCATTCAATCAATTGTTTCCATACATAATATATAAGTAATTACTCTATAATTATGACAATTCTTTAATTTTGTTAGTTTTATGACAACCTTTGAGCCAAAGACAAAGCGATTGTATTTGAATTCAGCCCATAATTTAATTATAGATGAGATTCGTCTAAAAATAAATCAATTTTTCACATCACCCGTACATCAATTGGAAAATTCAATTAAGTGTTTGTCATCTGTTGAGACGAATCTCAGTCTAAATCTCTTTATTAATAATATTGAAACCAAAGTCTATTCTCCGGACAAATAGAACTCATTTATTCGGTTTAATTCAGTGCCGACTCGGCATCCGATGCACTCAACCCGTCGACACATCCCTTCCCATTGAGTGCGGCTCTCATTTGAATAAATAAAAGCTTAACAAAACTCGAATAATATTTTACATCAAATATGTAATGATTAGAGCGAAGAGAGCGCTGGGAAAGCGATGCCGAAAGGGATTCTCAACTCCGATAACAATGTGTTTTATATGCAAATCCTTTGCTGTGATAGCACTGCCACTGCATTCACAGACCTTTGATATTGAATTTCGCTATTATTGTCTGTTATATACTTTTTGTGTCCACTGAATGCCAGATTTGTCTCCAATTTATTGTAGAGACAGTTGAGTAACATAAATGAAAAGACAATTCACATCTTTATTCAACATCAGTGACAGTTCTGGACTGAGGTCTGGGCACAAATGGCAAGAGATAGTCATAATAATCCATTTCCAGAGATTGATTGTCGTCGGCCAACGAGAACTGTGACATAACGTCCGTCGGCTCCATATACGAGGTTCGGGTCTGATCTCCCTCTTCACTGGGAGTCACAATCTTGACGGTAGTCTTCCGTCGAGGACTGGTTAGACTGATTAACGCCAACGACAGTAGACATAAGAGGAATAGCACTATCAGAGAGATGAGAGTGTAGTGAATGGGCGTCAAAGACGAGAGGAATGTTCTCAATGGCGAGTTGTCGTACAAAAACTGATTATTAGTTTTCAATAAAAGCAGTTTAAGCGTCACATTCTGTGCATAAAAGCTCTCGATTCGCAAATATTGAGATCTGAGTGAATGAATTTGAGATTTATTGTTGATATCGAGCTGAGGATCGATAGCCAGTCGGCCCTCGCGTACCACTAACTGAGGCGAATGTGCTGTCGACGTGTGAACATAAATCAGAGGAGTGTTTCGCCAGTTCTCGGTTTGCACTTTCATTTTGTACTGCCTTTGCCTCAGATTTAGGACACAAATTGTTGACAATATTCCCGAATAATTGTTATCAGTGTCGGCACTGTCGGTGTCGGTGTCGGTGCCGTCACTCACATCACTCACTTCCACAGTATCTCTCATATCCGATGAGTATCTCTTATTCTTTAGCCTCTTCTTCAATAAGTAATTCTTATCAATCAAATGAGATTTGTTTCGCGAGAAACCAGATTCGAGCGAATCGTACGGTTCGGTGATCTCATCACTTGTGACCACTCCATCACTAGTGTCTAACAGCTTATTACGAGTGTTGTCGGGTCTGTCGGTTGGGTCGACAATATTCTGCTTCTTATTATCGTTGCAGACAATTATAGCCAGAGTAATGACGAGAGAACTGGCGTTTGAGTCAATCAGATAAGAGTCACTGCATTTACAATCAATATTAATATAGTGAGCGTTGGTCTCAATGTCTTCACTGAAGTAATTGTCGTCGTATTTATTGAAGAGGTTATTCGGATCTATGCCGGCAGTGCTCACTCGTCTGCTCTTGCCATAGATGTTGTTGGCCACGGCTCTGGTCGGGTAGTTTTGGAACTTATAGGAAGGCCCGGCCGGACGCAGACGTTCCGCAAACTCATTGTCCGTATTTAATGAATTAATAGTATTATCTTCGAGACCTGGAATGCCTGTCGAAGACGTGACAATCAATTGTTTGGTTGTAGGCCTACAATGAGGCCGACTATTGATGACAACAGCGCCGGTCGTTCGCGACAGCGCTACGAAAACGAAGCAATAGAAACGGAAATTGGCGTCAAATAAATGACAGTCCAGTTTGAGATAGTTATTGGTCGGGAGCTTGAATTCGCGCACGTAATCCAGTTTCAGGGTATTGGCGTAATAGCGCTGCATATGGTTGGACGTATAGACCCGGATCAGTCGGATGTAGTGGTCCTCAGTTATGTTGGCGGTTGTCATCAGAATGTCGAATGTGTCCAGACATGGATGGACCGACGGGTCGGTTCGCATGTCTATTCGCACCGATTTGCCTGCAATCAGAGGAGTGGGCGTTCAGTTCGGTTCAGTTGAGTTCGGGTCAATTGGTTCAGACAATCGGTGAGCACTCGACACATGACGTCTGGTCTGTGAGCAGTCATTTGCATCGATTCTAAACTAAGTTTAACTTAAACTAATTCTAAACTTAATTTAATGACTGCTATAAACAGTTATAAATCACTTAAATATTCTTGGAAATTGTGTTATTCATCGCAAAGTCATTAATCATTTTTATAATTTGATGTCTCGATTGATAGATATTTGACGTTTCAATAATTCGCTACAATTTATCTCTAAATGCATTTAATGACAAACTTTTTCATTAATGAAAAATCCATTTAATTATTTTTTTCCTCCAATAACTTACTGCAAAAAATAATAAACTATTGATTTATAACAAGTTTGTTGACTCAAAATAGTTTTAATGAACACTGTTATAGCGAAAGACTAATAGCGAAGTCAATTATTTGCGAGTCTATTCTGGTGTTTATAATTCGGGAATTATTAGAAAAGTGGCGATACTTTCATAGCTTTCATACAACCATTTATATAAGTCATGTTCTATTCGGTTATTAAAACGACATTTTTCACCATTCGCTCGGATTGAGCGTCGAATTCAACTTCAACTGCATTCTAAGAGCTCTGTGAGCATCACCATGGTGCTAATAAGCCCGACACTGCATAATATCCCACTAGAATTTAAATTTATAATGAGATATATTGAGATACATTTCCCTCCGAAGACCTATTGAGTCGAAACTATTGCTCTTCTCATCTCTGAATTACATCCAAAAGGTATCGTCGAATGGATATTGAAATGAAGTGAATATCGTTTTTAAAATGTGATGAGAAATGAAAGCAATTTATGCAAAAAAATGTATGAAATAAGAGATGAGTTGCGATGAAATGCTCGAAACGACTAATACCAGGAATTGATTGCAAACATACCGTAACTGATGTCGGATTGGATGAGGATTTGCGTGAAATATAAACAGAGATAAGAGCGGAGATATTTGGCCAAAAAGCATGGTTTGCACAATCGATCCATTGAGTGGCAGACAAACAGTCTCTGAGACCCGTCTCATGTGATACCTGACCCTCGGATGGAGAGCTGTGCGAAGAAGCTGTGCATCACTTCCATCGCAAACACATGACTAATGCATTGCAAACAACGACAGAGCGCTGGATGTGTCGGATCAATGTTTGTGATGAATGCGATGTCGGCATCCACTCAGCACAGAGACAGAGCGCACAGAACACACTAAGCACACTAAGCGAGGTCCTCTCAGCCGATGAGCACAACATTCTTATGCAAATCTTATTTCTCCCAAAGATTTTGATCCCGATTAAGGCAAAAAACTCATTAACGCTCAGTCATTGCTTCGGTCCTCTGAGGACCACAACCAGAGCAGAGAATCGGCGATCACTGCCAGAACCGAAGACTGTTTACCACTCGTAAGACACTATTTGTCTGCTCAGAGATAACTTAGTTTCCAGTGATTGAGACAGACTTTCGATGCGGTTCACAAAAAAAAATCATGCTTTGGAAGCACTGGAAGGGAGAGTCTGAGAGCGGAGCGGTTGCGACACAACATTCACATTATTACCTCCGATCGCAACCACACCTGTCGTTACTTCCAGTGCCCGATCGATATTCACGTCGAGAGCGGCGTCGGAGCGAAGAGCCAATAGTTTGCCCAAAAGGAGACACAAACACAGCGTTTGCACAACATTTCGCTGACTTAGCCCTCAATAGTCCAACAATTCGCCACTGCTTTGCAAACTTGACTCTAAATGCTGCCAAAAGTGGCCACTTTTGCAGACCTTGTTTACTGGTCATCACATGGCATATGCATTGCATCTGATATCACATTAAATAATAATAATAAGGTAGAGAGCCTGGGGAGCCAACTGGTCATTGGAGCATCATGCTAATGGTAATGGTAATTCAATTAAGACGAGGCGATAATTAATGAGAGCATAGGATTTCATTCATCAGTCGCTTCACTGTTGCAGAGCTCGACTCCAACATCACTCATAAGAGGCAACTCTGAAGTCAGAGATAACACATGAAGTGTGTGTCAGTGTATGCCTCGTCTCTCCTCAATGAGCACAACATAGCCAATACAGATGTAGCGATTGGATGCCAGGCCTCCAGCCCTCACCGCTCTGTCCCTTCTATCCGTCAATTTTTCATTTTCTCACTTTTCTAGGATAAACACAAACAAATAGAAAACTGTTTTCCATAACCTATTCGTATGAAAATATTTCTCTTATCGCTCGCAGAGTCACATAAACCGTATTCTCAGTGTAAATAACTTTTGAGCCAATCTGTGAGTTCATTACTGAGCGCTCAGTAGATGTGGTGATCCCTCACTCATGCCCTCAAAGCCTGTATTATACAACAGATCTGTCTCTCCATTCGAGGCCTCGTTCTGAAGCAACAAAATGTGATTTTCTATTGATTTTTAATGACAGTTAAGTATGGAGTGAATGGAAAGACCGATATTATTGCCAATTGTTTGATACTTGGCTTCCATTCACGACTCACAGCTCTTGAGGACACTTACAGAGTGGGGTCAGAGGAGAGGAAGCGCTTTATGGCTCTGGACTCGCATTAAATTCGTTTAAATCAGATAAGAATCGTTGAGTTTTATATCAAGTGCTTAAACATTGCAATTCATATTTGGAATCGCTCTCCAAATCACAGCATTTAACTCAAAATATTCCCATCGAGTTCTCTATCAATGCTCTTCTTATTTGAATGAATTTTAGTAAAGAATTGTTTAAAACTTCGACGAATCGCTGTTTTTAAAATTTTTGGGACCAAAATCAGATTACCTATAAATGTTTCAAACATGTAAAAAATGAAATTCAGGCATAGAACGAAATAAATGGAACGTAACTTGCTAATATTCGACAGTATTCGCCAACTGCCAAATGCATGTTCAGTGAGCTGTGACCGAGAGCTAAATCTGTTGAGCGAAATGGAAAAAATCAGCAAATTGAGGTAGGTGCTTATCGTATTGGAACGTAGGCGGTGTGTCAGCTGTGGCTAACCAAGAGATATTGCTAGAGTAATAAAAGCGAATCCATTAGCGAATTGGCGGTGAATTTGCAAAATGAAAAGCTTAATGATGCGTCGGCCCAATTGACCTCTTTTGCCACTGGCGTGCATGCATGGCCATCAGCCTGGCATCACCATGCTGCTCTATTGCTCTATTCATCCCATCAATGCGTTCGCTAATTTCAATTACGTTAAGTGAACTCTCTATGTATTTATTTGACAAATATATTAGTTTTTTGATAGAAAATCATTTTCCGCACAAATAATCGTGAAATGCACTGAAAGGCGTATCACAGGTTCAGTCAGACGTAAGGATCGCCACAACAGAGACAATCCGATCGGTTATCCATCAATTTGACGAACACATAAAGAGCTCTAGAGATCGGATAAGCGCATTGAAAAGTGTCTAAGTGCTGCTGTTGGCAAGGGCATTTCATTTCAGTATTTTTTAAGAAGAATTATCAGTCGTTTTACTTCAATTAGATTGAATAAAATTATCTCGAATACAACGTTTATTACACAAAACATAACAACAACATAATTGAAAAGATTATTATCGTTATCTGCGGTGACATTAATGGCAGAGCATTAGCTCAATGCAAACCACAAACCATATTGTTTGGAACGGCGATGTCTGCACGAGATAAAGCTGTCAATTGACCCGCACAAGTCACAACTGGGTGACACTCACCGATCATCTTTGGCAGATCGAGCTTCAAATTGGCCATCAGTTCGATGAACTCGGCTTTAGATTTAGTCAGTCGCGGATTAAACTTCTTCTCCTCACAAATAGTGGATTCCAGTTGTCCTGACATTGCATTCAATTAAAGACAAGAATTCCTAACGAATTGCAAACCTTTGTAGTCATGGGCCGGGAATACACTGAACTCGTCGGGCAATGCAAACAACTTGTTATGAATTGATTCGTAGAGCAGACCGGAATCGCCTGAATATTGGCTCAATTTAGACAATCAATTGGTTGCGTGTCTCACAAACCTTGCTGGAAGTCTGTGCGTCCACAGCCTCTGATGAGAAGAGCATCGCCAGTGAACACCATTTTATTGTCTTCGTCTACATATGAAACACAGCCTGAGGTGTGTCCTAAACCACCATAAAAGAACTCATTAATGAACTGAGTAAACAACGTTTGGCCTTCCAATTGATGGCCCATTGATTCGCACCGGGAGTGGACAACACTTTCAATTTGATCGCTGCTCCGCACCGAATGACATCATTCTCTTCCACTTTGATGTCAGCCTTGGCTCCGCTAATAGCAGATATAATACTCTTAACGGTGGCCACTGACGGCTCGGTGTTGAGACGGGTCTTAATTAGTCCCGATCCGGTCACGTGGTCAGCGTGCACGTGGGTGTTGGCCACGTATTTTAGCTAATCGATGGGTGTGGCAAATGGTAGCGTCAGTTTGGACAAGACTAGGTTCTATTGACAACACCTTTAGTCCCTTCTCTTTTATCAATTGGAGGTCTCTGTCGACTAACTCAAGAACCGGATCGATAAGAATGGCTTCTTTGGACACTTTATCGGCCAATAGGTATGTGTAAGTACACGAAACCCTATCGAACAACTATTGGCAAGTGTTTAGACACATATTCAAACATAAATAGATAATACCTGACGGAAGAACAACTTTTTGCTCATAGTTTTCGGTCGAATACAATAAGAATTTCAATTATTTAGAAACAAAAGTTTGCGAAAAACGATCCGTTTTTAGTTGATTTGGTTTCACTGTTTATATCAGATATCGGTTGCATTCGTATGTCATTAACGGAGTGTCACTTCACTGGCATTTCCTCAATCGAGATAACAATTATACGATTGTAGAGTGGATTTGTGCTGCAAACGAGTCAATAGACAACAAACAAACTAGGTTAGTGATGGACTGCATCAGTCGAGAACAACTTGATCATATTGCTCTAATATAAGACCTGCCTGACATCGATTCAATTGGAATTTTTAATTTTTAAAAATTATGATAATTTTAATAGAATTTAGGACCGGTCAGAAATTTGTTCATATTGATCCAAGATCATTCTAGTCTAGTCACCAATAAATGAACAATCGAGTGGACTATCAACGACTCTAACGCCAAATGTCAATAACAATTCAATTATTCCGTGAATAACATTGCGCACAACCATTAGAATCACATAACCTCTGACCTGACTTTACATTTACTGCTGTTTTCCGCAGTCATTCGCATCACATTTGGGCTGAAGGGGACTGAAGAGGGGCTGAAATGGGGCTGAAATTTGGTGAGACTATACGAGAAACAAATGACCCCCACTTTTGGTGATATAATTAGTCAATTCTTCTGAAATGGTGATAATTCTATGCTAACAAGTATTCAACAATTAAAAGTGTTGATTATAATTAGTTTTAATTACTTGGAAGCATCATAACTAAGAAGTAGAAGAATAGCCGAAGTATATGCGATTCTTACCTTCAATTTTGGAACCAATAGTTTACTGACGAAACTCAAGTCAATTGTTTGCAACTACGGAACCATCGCTGACAGCAATGCCGACCTCTCGCGGACGCACTCGACATCACTCTCACTATTGAACGATATCTCTGAGCGGTTCCGCCGTTTGAAGCCATTTGTGTTGCACTGCACTCAATGGCACTCAAATATAGCGTTACATTCGTAGCCAATGATTGCGGCCCTGAATGTGCAGTGCGTTGAATGTCAACAAACGACAAACACGTGTTTATTACCAGTAATAAACCAGTCAATTAAGTGTTGATAATTTGATAATTTGCAGAAATGGGCCGAAAAAAGAAGAAGGTAAGTGTTTGAGACAAATTGTCGACAATGTCGTTCATTGGTGACTCTAATGCGGTGACTCTTTTAGTCCAGGAAATTGAAGTCTTCGGCCGAAGAGCCCGAGTCTGTGGTGAAGTCTCCGCACTCTTTCGTGATTAAGAGGGGAAAAGTGGGCAAAAATGTCAACGAATTGATGTATAACTTCAGACAAGTCTTGGAACCGTTCACTGCTATGCAGCTGAAGGTCAAGAAGTATAATGTGGTCAAAGACTTTGTTCACATCGCTTCCACTCTAAACGTCTCTCATTTGGTTGTCTTCACAAAAACCGAGAAATCGGCTTATCTTCGGTTATGTCGGGTCCCGCGGGGACCGACTCTCACCTTCAGAATAGTGAACTACAGTCTCACTAAAGACGTTCGGTCGGCCCTCAGGAAGCCTTTGGTCTATTCGGGTCTCTTCCAGTTGTCGCCGCTTCTTGTGCTCAACGGGTTTAGCGGCGAAGAAGAGCTTCGGATGAAACTGATGACCTCGATGTGGAGGAATCTGTTGCCGTCGATCGACGTGAATCGGGTGAACCTGAACACCATTCGCCGCTGCATTCTTCTCAACTACAACGCCGACACTCAGTTAATTGATTTCAGACACTATGCCATTAAAGTAAAACCCGTCGGTCTCTCCCGAGCCGTCCGCAAACTGCTTGACGGCAAGAAGATTCCCGATTTGGGCAAATATAATGACGTGACGGAGATTATGGGCAAAGACAATGTGTTCACAGAGTCTGAAGGAGAGGGTGCGGACGAAGTGGAACAGAATCGACACATCACTCTGTCTCAGAAGATCAGTTCCCGAGGCAATATGGTTAATGAGAAGAGTGCCATCAGGTCTGCAGTGATTGTTGTTGACAGCAATTCATTCTTCTAATGTTCTTCTAATTCTTCATTGTTCTAATGTTTCAGATTAGTAGAGTTGGGACCGAGAATGTCATTGGAATTGATCAAAATAGAAGAGGGAATTATGGCCGGGGAAGTGATGTTCCACTCGCTGGTCAAGAAGAGTCAGGCAGAGGTGCAGGAACTGAAGAAACTGAAACAGCAGAAGACCTTGCTCAAGGTGTCGAGGAAGCGTCAACAGGAGATCAATGTCAAGAGAAAATTGGCGGCTAAACAGACAAAGAGTAAAAAGTCTAAGAGTGAAGATAATGTAAGTGGAGATGAAGGAGACGAAGAGGAAGAGGAAGAGGAAGGGGTTGCAGAGGAGGCATCAGATGCTGAGAGCGATTAGTGATCTGGAAATGTTGTAGATTTTATTAAACCGTTTGTCTATTCCATTAAATCAAATTAAATAAACAATAAATTATCATGATCAAATTGCTATTAGTGTCAATGACGAATTTAGTTGACACCAAGAAGTGGTAGTCTCTCGGTGTCTGGCCATTGCCTGGCAATACCGATGACATTGAGCGCCATCTCTGGTCACAGTAGACGCAGATTTGCGCCAAAATACAAATGCAATGCCAATGAATGTCAATCTCGAGCACTGACTGACGGCTGACGTTATCCTTCTCTTTATCTGACATTTCCCGTCGGGACTCACACTCGCGAGTGATCAGTCTTCGTCTGTACGACCAATACCAGCAAAGATGGCCAAAAGGAAGCGGATGTACTCGAAGAAGAACCCGAAGGTGAGTGACGATCGGCTAAACAGTGATGTAATTAACGGTTTGTGTCTTTCTTGAAGACCAAGAAGGCGAAGGAAGTGGAGAGTCAGGGCGAGTATTGGGTGGAGACGGTGCTCGACCACGGCCTCCACGACAACGGCACTAAAATGTACCTGGTCAAGTGGGAGGGCTACGCGGAAGAGGACAACTCGTGGGAGTTCGAACAGCATGTGAACCAATGTCAAGACCTGATCGACCACTTCCTCAACAACACTATCAACGGCAGTCACCCGATTAAGTGGTCGTGGGAGGAGATCGACAAACTCGTCGAGTATCTCAACAATGTGGTCGACAACGAAGAGGTCGGTCTGATGGCCAGAATGTGCGGCAAAAGTATGTCCGAACTTAGGAAACAGAAAGTTCAGAAAGAGATCAAAGAAAAAGTGGCGCAACAACTGAATGCCATCAAAGAAGTGGTCGATAAAACCAAAACCAAAACCAAGAACAGAACCAATGGTACGCGACTTCTTGTTGTGGATGTCGTCAAGAAAGTGATCAAAGAATTGCGATTCGAGAAGAACTTCCAGTCGATCACTGGCTTCTTTGAGTTTGTCGACGGTAGACCTCATACCAAGATGAAGTTGGAAGTGATGGAGAACGACTGGAATGCCATCATAAGGAGCGACAAAGAGGGCAAACCAATCAAAATCACGAACGATGTCGACTGTGAGATCCCTTCCCTCGAGAGATATGTCACCGATTATATACTGGACGTGACTAAGACGGACGATGCCATCGAGAACCTGTTGGGCGAAGAGCCTGTCGTCAGCTGCAAATGCAAAGACTGCTACGAATCGCGGGACGACTGCTGCAGTGCTGTCCACGGCTTTCCAATTGTCTACAATAAGAACGGCCGACTCTCACACCAGCAGAGAGAAAGAGATATCATCTTTGAGTGCAATTCCAAGTGTAAGTGCGGCCCAAACTGTGCCAACCGTCAGATCCAAAAGGGACGCCAATTCGATCTCGAGATCTTCCGCACCAACAACAAGGGTTGGGGCGTCCGAGCGCTGGAGGAGATCCCGAAGGGCTCTTACATTACTCATTACGCGGGCGAAGTGGTGTCACTGGTCGAGGCCACCCGCAGACCGACCACTTATTTGTTCGATTTGGGCGCACATCTGGACTCGCGGGACATAGAGTACACGTATGTGGTGGACGCGTCCAAGTACGGCAATGTGGCCAGATTTGTCAACCACTCGTGTGCGCCCAACAGCCGCACTCTGTTCGCGTGGATCGAGCGCTCGGCCAACACTATGCAGCCGATCATCGCGTTGTTCGCCATTAAGACCATCAAACCGTACGAAGAGATCACTTACGACTACTCAATGGAAGTGATTGACTATTATGTGGAAGACGGACAGCAGGAGGAAGAAGACGAGTCGGATGTCTCCGATGTCGAGTCTGAGGGCAATCCGTCCGAGAAGGAGAACCACGTGAGAGAAGACTCGCCGATCGATGGACAAACGACTTGCAAGAATGCAATTTCGTCGAAGAGAAACGCGGAAAACAGAAACCGATTCTCATTCAAGCAAATCGAGTGTCAGTGCGGAGCAGACAACTGCAAGAAATACCTTTACTCTTGATTTCGAATACTCATTCAAAGCAATACATTTTACTTCCAGTGTTTACAACTCTTTTAAACCTTTTAAACCTAAAGATTCGCTCACTTTTTATATAATTCATATACAAGTTAGACATTTGTCCAAACTTATCAAAAGTCATTTGTTTTAATAAATACAGTTCAGCGTCGGTTTTGCCAGACGCGGTTTAGCCAGAAACTCGGTTTAGCCAGAAACTCGGTTTAGCCAGAAACTCGGTTTAGCCAGAAACTCGGTTTAGCCAGAAACTCGGTTTAGC
>JAQGBE010000872.1:0-14055 GCA_034698225.1 Scheloribates latipes | reverse complement strand
GGTTTAAGCCGAACTCTAGGAGGTTTAACCTGGTTAAATCCTCACTTCTGAGAATTCTTTTCTCGAACAAGACATAACAGAATCGATGTCTTCTTCTAAATGTCTAAAATAATACAATTGGAAGCAAAAGTTCCTAAAACAGAGCCTTTTGAAACTGAGATGTGCATGGGATGTGCATGCTCACACGGCTCACATTGCTCACTCACAGCGGGCAATCTAATGTAATTTTAGCTGTCGTCGTCACAATTATCACCAATCAAAACAGCAATCATATCATCGAATGACAACTTTATAGGACTCGCCAGAGGTGTGCAGCGATTGCAGTAATACAGTGCTGTGCAGAGTGTGGCGAACGAGACGTTTGAGCGAAAGTGTTGTCATAAGCGGTCACTACTGTAGTACAGCACTGCTGTTCACCACAACACGACTGGAGGCGAGTGTTGTGTTGTGTTGACAGAGAGCTCCGACTCCACTCCACTCCAACTTGGAGTCCAAGTGTTGCCCATTTGGACCATTAGATTGTGATAACAATTAACGAGTGATATCGACACAAATGCCTAAGAAATTAGGCGTCAATACAAAGTCAGTGGAGGCGAAAGGTATGGCCACCCGACTGACCACTGGTTAACCCGTTTGTCCGCACGATAGCCCGCAAAGAGGCTGTCAAACAGGCCAACATTGAACTGACCAACAAAATCAAAGAGGACCAGCTCTGGAAGGATGACGACAAGCATGTGGTGCGCAAACAGAGCAGGCAAGCCGAGAAGGAGAAGAAGAAACAGGAGGTGGCCGACCGAAAGGCGACCAATCGGGCCGCTTATGAAGAAGAGATGGGTTCCATCAAGAGTAAGAAGAGCGGAGACGATAAGAGCAGTAAAGTGTCGCGGTTTGAGATCAAGGAGACACTCGACAAGCAGAAACTGAAGCAGCAGATCAGCGACAAGCCTAAAGAGGTGACCGTTGAGAAGATGCCTCTCGAAGAGAATGTCAATCGACTGGTAGAGACTGAAGATTCGGCGCGCAGTGTGGAGGACGCGATCGCTCTTCTCAGGTATGTGTCAGTGATGTCATAACGACGATAATAATGGCAATACTTGTGGTACACGATATCAGCACTAAAGAGGAGGACTTAGACCGTCATCCGGAGAGGCGAATGAAGGCGGCGTACGCGGCCTTCGAGGAGAGCAACCTTCCCAGGATCAAGAGTGAGAATCCCAATCTGAGACTGTCGCAGCTGAAGCAGATCCTGAAGAAGGATTGGATGAAGTCAGCAGAAAATCCTTTGAATCAGAGAACAGCCAACTATAACAGCAAAGCGTGAAGTCAAGTGAAGACTCGATTCTATCGATTGATGTCGTTTCGTGTCATTTGAATATCAGTGAAGCGTAAGAGCCGTGAGTTTAATGAATATTCATTCAAACGATTTGATGACAAATCGATTGAAACCTCTTTGTATTCAAGTGTCGACCGTTTCGTACATATCTGTCCCACAGATTCTCTAATGGTTTCTGAGTTTTTGAATAAATGTTTTATTTATTAAAAATTCATTTTTAAATTTCCATTATTCCGAAGAGCGACCAAAACAAAGGTTCGTGAGTTAGACAAAAAGAATTGACATCATGCATATATTTGCCACAACTAGATGAGTCGACTTATGATAGATTGGTTGACAATAAATACAAAACCCAAAACTTGAATCTCAATTCACATTAAGATTCGCAATCATTCAATGCTTTCTCCAATTTTTGGCGAACGCTGTGAACTCTTTGCTCTTGTTTTTTTATCTCCTCATCTGATATAATCATTGTGTGGATTAGTGGCTGATCCGGATTCAAATAGACCGCCGGATCTTTGTCCAGGTTTTCTTTGGCGCTCATTTGGCCAGTGATGGGTTGGGTGTGGATGTGAAGAGCGGTGGCAATACTCCTGAGAAGTGTGTCTTTGCTCATATGTGGTCCGACGGCCCTCATGTTGACCGGGAGCTCAAAGTTCTCGGCCTCGTCGTTGTCGACATTGGAGGCCTCGAGCCGTTCCAATCGTTTCTCCCAAAAGAGTTGCTTTGGTTTTTCGCTTTGATTGCCGTGTTTGAGGTCAGTCCTGACCTTACTGTCCGGCTGCGACTTCACTACAGTCACGGGTTGTTTGAATATTGAGGCCGTCTGACGGATCGGTGGTATCAAAGACGAGTCGTTCCGCATATTCCTCGTGTAGTCATAGCCCATGAGACCACCTTTTGACCGCTTGTTTTTCCGCATTAGCGAAGAGTTGATTTTGCCGGTGCGGTAGTCGAATGTGGTCAGATCGACGCCTTCGCCCAGATATCGGGCCAACTGAGGCTTGGTTCGGAACTTGCGGCCACTCGGGCTGTCAACACAAATGTATTAGAGGACACGACACGAGTATCTCATTGCTCGACAAACCTGTAATAAAAGATGTCGATCTTCCCGGCGGACAAACCATTTCTTCTAATGATCTCCTCACGAGTCCAGCCTTCGGGCAGTGCCGGACAAGACATGTCGAGTGACAGAAGTGCTCGAAACAGACCAATCAACGAAAGACAAGCGAAGACACGTAAACGATGTGCAGAGACAAGAGCTAGGGCTCAAGAGGTGGTCCACTGGAGAGCCAATAAGTGGTGATCACTGAACCAGTGATCAGTTGAGGTCAATGTGATGGGCCATCAGTGATGGCCACCGATTGAGTGGCGATGTGAGTGAAGAAGTGGTGGCGCGAGTGGCGCACAGATGGCGCGCGCGATGTGTCGGAGTATTGAAGCCAATCAATAGCGAAGCGTTTGATTGTCTGTTGTCTAAGAATTTGGCAAAGAATTGTCAATTTGTAGCTCTGATGGCAGACAACGAGTTCTTTAGTGGTGGTGTTGGCTCTCCTCTCATGAATAGAGCTCCGGACCCGTCAATTGTGTGAACTCCCAAAATGATTGTCCGCTTCTGTGCGCTCATTCTTAACGTGGCCTTAATTGGTAAGCAGTATTGCCATAGAGAGTAGTCATAGACATAGACATAGACAAGCAATAGGATAGCAATAGGGATAGGGATGAGGGATGCGATCGGGATATCGACACTCATATCGCTCCACACCATCACTGCATTGCTCGCTCCCCAGCCGTGCCCTCACCGCTGCCTCCTATGCCTCGCTCATTGTCCACCACTTCCACCAAAGCCCCAAACCTTGAGCGATACAAACGCTATGCACTACTGATTCCTATTCCTAATTCTGTATTCTGTAAGCCTTGCTATGCGTATGCCATTGGCATTGGCGTTGGTGTCACTGTCCGACCTCACCAGTGCTGCACCAGTGATGTGCTCCATGCGAGCTGTGCTGGCACTCGAGCGCTAGGTCAGTGAGCTAGGTGAGCTAGGTGATTGGCCATCGCCATGCCACAGCGTGCTAAACACACTTTCAATATTCTTGCGCTAATCACAACCGATTCATCGCATCCCAACATAAATCTCAGGCCATTGAAGCCAATAAACGATTTATCGTTTTTACTGCAATACCATAAAAGAGCTTAAATTGCTTACGAATTAGAGCCAGGATATAGCGGTTGGTGTCGATTACAAAGTTGATTGACTGATCGGTTTAGTGACAAACTGGTAATCATCTGATAGAATATACACACATTCTGTAGATAGAATAGCCGATAATTACCCGATTGATTGTACGCGCTTATCATCAAAAGACTGGCATACAATCGATTATATCAAATATTCTGATCGCAATTATTCTAATCAGAATCGGAAACATTAGAATATCATGCATTCAAAAAAAGGAGATAAATGATCGCAATATAAAGTTATATACTCTTAAATAGTATAGATTTATATCGTAGTAAATATTTAGATGATTGATGATAATAGATAAATAAATATACACTTCATAAACCGAAACCTTTTCTGCTTTTTCTTCATTTATTTTTTGGCAATTTTGAAGCGATATTAAAACTCCTAAACAATAAGTATTTTAATGCAGTGCAGACGAAATGCTTGCTTCTAATGACTGATTGAAATATGATTTCAATTGAGAGGACTGTTCTCTAAATACATAATTGTCTGTATAGTTCTGTGCTCTGAAGACGAGGAACGGCTGGTTAGAGACCTGTTCCGGGACTACAACAAACTGATCCGACCGGTCGAAGTGATGAACGACACGGTCGTTGTCCACTTCAAGCTGTCATTCATCCAACTCATTAATGTCGTAAGTGATGGCCGCGTGAGTGGTTTGAGGCCAGACATGTGCTCCACTCTGGGCTGTGTCTGACTCTGGCCACCACTCACTGCAGTGCCGCTGATAAGTGTCGAGAATAATGGTTGATTCAAATTTGATAAGATTGCGCCTCAATGTGAAATTAGATTATATGTGAGCACCACTTTGATTAGGAGCCAGCAAACTAACTCAATTTGCCAAATTGGATTTACTCGCTTTGGCTCTCATTTTTGACCAGTTTATCAATTCTGATGAATCAAATCCAATTGAGTTAATGCTCAGTGAATAAGCGATCGTTTGATCGCTTCACACATATTGTCGTTTAAAGTCAATCGCAGACACAGTTATCATATCATCGTTGAGGCAATTAATTGAATCGAATTAATTGCTAGTATAATGTCGACTAAATGTTGAGTAACAATGCTTCTAATTATTTATGTAATTAGTATTTGTCTTTAAGTAACATTTCTTTTTATTATATTGACTATCAAAATATTGTTACCGTTCAATAATTACTTATTGAACGGTTAATCTTTAGACAAAAGAATCTAAAATTTTTAGAATCTGGTTAGTTCTAGTTGAACAAACAAGATACATGATAGCCAATATAATTAAACGGGCAAAATATAATAGATTGAGCCAATGACCGGTCTTTATTAAGTTGGCTAAAGATAACTGAAGACCGGATGAGTGAATCGCTGCCACTATTCGTATTGTCGTATTAGTGATCATAACTCAGGAGTTTGTGTCACAAATCACTAATTAATGATTTAAAACACGAACTGATATTTCAATTACAGAACGAGAAAAATCAAATAATGACTTCCAATGTATGGCTTCAACTGGTAAGTGATGTCAGACAGACATCGATTATGGTTTATAAATGGCTTTCCATTGACAGGAATGGATAGACTATCAGCTGCACTGGGATGAGGCCGACTACGGGGGCATCAAAGTGCTGCGACTGCCCCCCGACAAAGTCTGGAAACCGGATATAGTGCTATTCAATAAGTGAGTCCATCGATGTGCACGATATCATATCTGCTGTTGCCATGTCTGACACCACATTGTGTGTGTGCTGTCCATTATGCAGCGCCGACGGCAACTATGAGGTGCGCTACAAGTCAAATGTGCTGATCTACCCGAACGGCCAGATCGTGTGGATCCCGCCGGCCATTTACCAGAGTTCGTGTCAGATCGACGTCACGTACTTCCCGTTCGACCAGCAGGAGTGCACTATGAAGTTCGGCTCTTGGACGTTCAACGGTGACCAAGTGTCCTTAAAACTCTTGAACGACAACTACTGGGTCGACCTGTCCGACTACTGGAAGAGTGGCACCTGGGATATTGTGGGCGTGCCCGCCACACTCAACGTCTACAACAATTCGAGGGACGGAAAGCCCACCGAAACCGATATATCGTTTTTCATTCGGATCCGACGGAAGACACTCTTCTACACCGTCAATCTGATCCTCCCCACAGTTCTCATCTCATTTCTCTGTATACTAGTCTTCTACTTACCGGCGGAAGCGGGTCAGTAGTCTCACACATGTCTTGCAGTCTGTCACTGACTGTCTAATGTCTCACCAATGTCTCACCAATGTCACTCTCTGTCTCACTGTCCTGTCCAGGCGAGAAGGTGACCTTGGGCATATCCATATTGCTATCGCTGGTTGTGTTTCTACTGCTCGTCTCGAAAATACTTCCGCCGACGTCTTTAGTGCTTCCCTTAATCGCCAAATACTTATTGTTCACATTTCTCATGAATTGCATCTCAATTCTGGTGACAGTGGTTATAATCAATTGGAACTTCAGAGGTCCGCGGACCCACAAGATGCCCAATTGGATCAGGGTCGTCTTTCTCAAATACCTGCCAGTGCTCCTGTTCATGAAGCGGCCCAAGAAGACTCGCCTGCGGTGGATGATGGACATGCCTGGTCTGCACTACCAGCACTACCACCCGTCGCACCGGCCCGCACAGGGCGGCTCCCCTGAGCTCAAGCAGTACAACTTAAAGAGCAAGATCGAGCTGATGGAGTTGGCTGACCTCGCCGGCCAGCACACTCAGCATCTGCCCCTCGCTCACCACCCGAACTGCACCAAAGCCGGCCAACAGACACAACGCAAGACCTCTCTCGACCGACTCGAGAGGGAAAGGGATGCGCTTCGAGACAACGAAAGTATAGATATGTTATATCTCACACCTGAGGCCTACAGAGCGGCCGAAGCCATCGAATTCATCGCTGAACACCTGCGGAGCGAAGACGAGTACATTCAGGTCAGCACTAAATCACTTTACCTCGATTTGTATGAGCTTGCATGGCCTTGCAGCAAGGACAAGGACCTACAAGGACCTTGCTTATGCTGTGCTTGCCTAGTGTACACTAATGACACTTCACTGCACAGCGCGCTCACTGTGCAGTCAAACTGACACTTCGGTCACGACTAGCGAACCGTCAGACAAGTGATCAGTGATTCCAATCGTTTTAAAAATACCTTTCATGTGTTGTCATTTGTCTTGTATTATTAGTATTAATAATTAGTAGTTAAACAAGTTAAATCAAATCACTCTTTAGAGGCGATATTGTTGAGAGCATTGCGTTCCATCATTTGGACCGTATGTTTGTCGATCTAAACACACCGATTGAGCGCAATCTGATTGTGCAGAGCAGTAAACCGGCTTTAAAAATAGAGCCAATCGATGTTGATGTGCCCCTCAGGACAAATGTTGTTCTGGTGAAACATTGATAATTTGTTGATAAAACTATTCTTCAGTGGCAAACAATTTATATTCTATGGCAACACAAATAGGTTGAAGTAAAGCAAATTAAATCTTTATGATCTATCAGCAATTGTGCGCTCCTATAACAGCGTTGTTAAAAGCAAATGATAGCTTAGGATAGACTGAATGGATTAATTCAATTGCCAGTAGAGCCGTCAGTCGAGTGAGTCGTTTGCGATTATCACTGGTTGTCGAAGTGTCGAACACTTAATGTGTGCCGACAGCGACGACATTCACTCTAATAGCCGACAGGTCTCGGGTCTCACCTTTGCATGTGATGTGACGCTGACTGGACTGACTGTTCTCTAGACAATTATGTCTTTACAAGAGCCAATTTGAGTGATTGATGTGAGCTCTGTCACCTTCTCAATGGCACTTTCACGTAGATCCGCGAGGACTGGAAGTACGTAGCCATGGTAATCGACAGGCTTCAGTTGTACCTATTCTTCGGCGTCACGGCGTTCGGCACAATAGCAATCCTGTTGGACGCGCCGCACATCTTCGAGCCGGTCGACCAAGATGCCGTGATCGAGAGGCACCGCGGAAGTGTATGTCCAATCATTTGCTAGTTTATTGGCTAATTCTCACTTCAATTCTCTCTTCTCTCCTCTTTTCAATCGACACAGAGCTGAGCGAAAGTGTTCGCACAAACGGCTGCCTTTCATAACGTTCTGTCAAATGTGTGTTACAATCGATTCTTTCGTTTATCGCTTCTTTAGATTTATTCTTATATTACACTCTTTTCAACTGAAGTATCGCTTATTTATAACGAAAGCGTTTAAGCAATATTCGAGTCAATCATTGGGAGCCGAGTTCACCACCACTACGACCACCACAACCACTGCGACCACCGATGCTATCACTGTCTGCCATGTCTTGTGTTCCGTTTGGTTCGTTTGGCCACTGATTCGCGACAAACACTATCGCCAAATGTGCTTAACATTGAATCGACGGCCTTTGTGCCCGAGGTTGGTCTCTGTTTAATTACGATGGATCAAAGTGTATACAGTCTGTACTAATCTACACTAGAGTTAGAGTCTAAACTAAACTAAATTAGGTCAGTTATGTTGAGCGAGTAGAGCTGGCAAAGGCGGCACAGATGCCCTTTTGACCTCAGCCTAGGCCATAGTTGATATGTTGATATCCGATTTGTCTCAAAACCAATTTTCGATTCAAATTAAACCAAAAAAATTGAATTTAAATCCTTTTGTAGAGCTCACCAAAACATTTGAAGCAATCTTAGTTGATAACCTCTCTCTCGAATCTATGAGCATGCTCATCTGCATCTACACTTCTAGATGTCTAGTGATTGGAACTAGCTAACGAATTGACAAGCTAACAAAGCTGTTTTCAGTTTTGCATGATTTTATTCCACTTTCTCATCGCTGACACAAACACTCATTTCTAGTCCATTGAGTTTAGACTTTCTAATAGACTAATAAATGGTTGAAAAGAGCTGACGATTGGCTCACATTAGGGATGCGATTCTTGAATAGGAATGTGATTCCCAAGTGATTCAATCATTTCTATATGCAGTTCGGGTCAGCCCTGCTATCAGTGCTCACTTCCATTGCTGCACATCTCTGCATAGGTCTGACCGCTCGTCGACTAATTAGGACTTTTTTCTATTTACTTATTAGAGCTAATAAAGGAGGCGAAGGGTAGGGACTAAACGATCAATCAATTATCGAATTTACTTTTGTTGAGTAAAACGAGTCAAACTAACAATCATTATATTAATCGATGGCGTCTTTATTTCAATTGACATTGTTTTCTGTGATTAATTGTTCGCAAATTTTTATACGATTAACACAATTAAACGTTTAAAAGGTTTTTCAATGACACCAGACTTTTGTTATCAAAACTGATTAATAACGATAATTAACAACAACAACAATAATAATAATTAAATCTAATCTAATAATAAGAATAAACAAGTGAAGACAAGATAATAAGATAAAACCGAATCAAAGTTCTCATGTGTTATATGTATATCAAACGAATCCGATTTCAAGTGAGAATCGACTGATTTAACTGACGTTAGGTTCGGTTCAAGCATTGCATCGGTTATTCGATTTGCGATATAATGCGAGCCAAAGCGCAAAAGCAGTCATTACTGACTCCGATGAACGCCAGTCAACACTTCTCACCATTAATGCGAATATTTATGGAATATTCTTCACTCGTATAATCAGAACAAAGAATAGGTTTAAATGGGATTCAGTTATGCAAACCCTTTGTAACTCAATTCGTAATTTTATTTCATATGAAAGGAATATAAAAACACAGTTATTAATGGATTGGTTTTAAAAAACGCTTTGAAGTAACTGTTGTTCGCGTCTGAAAAGAATTGGATGCAAATAAAGGACTTTAGATATTCGGTTGCGATATATCACGCGATATATGGCTCACAAGTGAAGGCATTGGAGCGCAAGTGGACTCAAATGCCTGGATTGGCCTCCAATGGAGTCCTATTCGACTGCACTCTTCTTATTCTCATATAAAAGTCGACATTCTTTCGCTTGAAATCGGATTCTTCGCTTCAATTAATTGGTTAAACAGTGTTTGGCTTTGAGTTAGAAATTGATTTATCAATCGATTATACTTTCAAACCGATCGACAAAAGCATTTCAAAGTATTTTTCTCAACATTTTTCTTAAAAATAAAAAATAAAATAATAAAATCTTTGATTCGCTACAAAAACTGAGAGAACCGGCGCTGAGATGTGTGCGGCAGTGCTGGTGCAGTGCGCCAATGGTGCGCGACCCGATCCATCATCATCACGATCATCTTGGTGCTTTCCCATGCTCTTACAGTTCGTTTCCATTTTATCAATAATCGAGATATTTTTTGGCCAAATCTGAGACGCGTTTCAAACGGTTTGCAAAGTATATATGCGACTGAAGTCAAGCCCTAACCAACCAATCATTGCTCAATTCTATTAGCAATTAGTTTGAAATATAATTGAATTGTCGGTCAATTCGGATGAATTGAATTGAATTATGTATAAAATGAAATGAAATGAAAGTGTAATTTGTTTTTGTAAATGGACTACAAATAAAGCGGCGATTGACCTCTAGAGTCGGGCCAGTGGTCGGCGGCCAGCGCTGGCCACCGGTGAGGCCGAGTCGGGTCAATGGCCTCCGAAGTGAAGCTAACATAAAGTTGTGCTCAACTTATGATTTGAAAACGTGTCGATTCCTCGCTATTATATGCCATTTAATGCCATTTTTCTCATTTGTAAAATCACTTCATTCTCATCAAACATTAGGAAAAGACTTTGAGTTAAAGTACGACTCATTTGACATCAATTCATAAACTGATTTAATGTAACATAACTTTTAGGAAAATGTTTTTAAGTATCGAATCGATTGTAAATAACAGTTCAATAAATTAGACGAACGAATGATCACAACAAACGACGAAATGAGTTAATCGCACACTAAATGACATTAAATTTACTGTTGATTAGCATTATATCGAAAATGAAAGACAAACGAAATGTAATCTCGTTTTTAGAATTGTATTCTTTGTTTATATGACTGATAAATAAATTAAGTGTTTTTCGACTAATCTCCTCATTAATTATTAATTATTCAATCGGATCAGTCATTTCTCATTTGAATAATACACAATATGCCGGCTTATATGTGAAATCGAGTCAACTGAATAATTGATGCATTAGTTATGCAAACGTATTGCCAAATAATTTAAACATGCTCCATTCATGATCATTGATCACTATTTTCGTATTCATTTTTTCCATTTCATTATTTCAGAAAATATCGACTCTTGCCAGTGATTTCCACGATCTTGATCAATGATCATTATACTTTTGAAATTTTCGATTATTGATAGCGATGGTACGACCGGTCAACTGACCAGTGACACTGTGACCAGTGATCAAGGTATAGCTACATTGACAACATTGAATGGAATGCACGACTCGACTGTGTTTGAGGTCAAGTGTCTGCTTCGAGTGTCAGTGCCTCAGATGTGTTGTATAGAGTGAGAGCACAGAGAGTCCATCGACAGCCACATCGCGTTACTAAGCAATGAAGAGATGGATATTTGGATCCCAAGATTGGATCGGTTTTGGGCGCAAATGCAGGTTTGGCTCAAACACTGCATTGGATTCCAGTACTGACTGTTGGGAGCGTTGCGAAGCACTCAGAGCTGATGGATAAGACATCTCTGTCTTTGCGATCAATCCATTGCGAGATTGTTGTGTAGAATGTGGACCACGATATCAATGCTGAGGCCACCGCTGGCCGTCACTATTGTGGCCGTTTTGGTCACATTGCAAGCGGTGAACCAATCGGTAGCACATCCGCCGACTAAACGTCTTCACGACGACCTGCTCTCCGACTGTAAGCCAAGTTCAGCGAAGTTCTAGTGATTTCTTAAGCTTTCTTTGCAGACAATAGACTGATCCGACCCTCGAAGAACCACTCATACAAACTGACGGTCAATATTGGTCTAAAATTGACTCAATTGGTTGACATTGTGAGCGCTTATAGAATATTATGAATGATTGCAATTTAATTCGAGTTTATTATTCCTTTCAAAGAATCTCAAACAACAAGTAATGACAACAAACCTATGGTTAGAACAAGTAAGTGATGAATGCCATCGACTGTGATGACTGTGACGGGTCAAGTGAGGTCACATTGTTGATCGTATTGTTGCGGATGTCACTGACACGGCTCACTTTGGCCACAGAACTGGTACGACTACAAACTGACCTGGAACCCCGCCGCTTATAGCGGTGTCAATATGATTCACGTTCCGGCTGAAAGTATTTGGGTGCCGGACATTGTGCTGTTCAACAACTTCGACGGCAACTATGAGGTGACTCTCATGACCAAAGCCATCGTATACCACACGGGTCTGGTTGTATGGAATCCGCCGGCGCTCTACAAGAGCACCTGCAAGATCGACGTCGAGTACTTCCCGTTCGACCAGCAGTCCTGTCTGATGAAGTTCGGCAGCTGGACCTACGACGGACATGAGGTCAGTGCGGTTGGTCGTTGCTGGCCTTGCCCTTGACACTTTGGCACTGTTGCCGCGCTCAGGTCGACCTGCGCCATGTCAAACAACAAGAGGACTCGGACTCAGTGGACGTGGGCATTGATATGAGTGACTTTTACAAGAGCGTCGAATGGGATATACTCCTGGTTCCGGCCAAATACAACGAAGAGTATTATGAATGCTGTACAGAGCCCTACCCCGACATCACATTCAACCTAACGATGAGACGGAAGACACTCTTCTATACCGTTAATCTCATCATTCCTTGCGTCGGAATTTCATTCCTCACAGTTCTGGTCTTTTATTTGCCGTCGGACAGCGGCGAGAAAGTGACCTTGTCCATCTCCATATTGGTGGCGCTCACTGTGTTCTTCCTGCTTTTGGCTGAGATTATCCCGGTCAGTCATTTTCAGATAAGACAACATTTCAATTATGCAGTTCTGATTGGCTATTCTCTGTCCGATTGGTCCGCAGCCGACGAGTCTGGCGGTCCCTCTGTTGGGCAAATACCTGTTATTCACAATGATTTTGGTCACTCTATCTATTTGTGTGACCGTCGGAGTGCTTAACGTCCACTACCGGTCGTCTTCGACCCACCGAATGGCGCAATGGGTTCGCACCCTATTTCTCCATATCCTACCGCGACTTCTCCTCATGAAGAGACCCTCGTATCACGACTGGACCGAAGAACTCGCCGGTAAGACCAAGACATTATATCTTTGTTGGCATTGACTGGCAAATCAATAAAACATTGTTTAGCTGTCGGATCGAAGAACAAGATCAAAATGAATTGCAATCGCGGCCCGAATGGAATCGCCTTCAGGAGAGACTCGTATAAAATGATGCAAAGAAGTGGTAATCATTGGCCAGTTTAGAAAGCGAGTGATCACTAACACAGTGTCTGAACTGAAGTCAATTTAAGCGGCCATCACCTGATCGCGGGCTTCGATCACGACATCCCGGGTCTGCCTCTGATCTGCGACTACACCACTGCTCACGAGTACAACAACGCGATGGACGCAGAGCTGGCACTGAATCGCAATCCGTATTACAATAACGAGAATCGCATTCTTTGGTCCAACGATAAGGAGGTTATGCCGATGGAGAGCGACGGTCAGCATCTGATCGGTTCCTCCATTCAGACGTCGCCTGAAGTTCAAAAGGCCATCGAAGCCATTCTTCAGATTGCGGACCACATAAAGAAAGACGACGACGAGAACAATGTGAGTGAACTCAATGGTTGAGCCCTTTGTGCGATCGATAGTGTTTGCAGTGATGACCACAACCGCACCGATAGATCCCTTCAATAGATTAGTGTTCATCTGATATATCACTAATACATTTGGAGACACTCTTTGAGACACACATAGAAACTAAAGTCCAATAAAGTCCACAAATCTATTCATAAATTGCTTTAACGATCCGGAGTTGTGGTCATCACTGCCTTCACAGTGTCTTCGAAAGTCTATTGCTTTTTAATCGATTGTTTGATTCATTGGATTCGAGGTCATGGAAGACTGGAAATACGTAGCGATGGTTTTGGACCGTCTCTTCCTCTGGATCTTCACTCTGGCCTGTCTTTGCGGCACATGTGGTATCATATTGCAGGCGCCGTCGCTCTATGACCAGAGACCAGCCATCGACCAGCAGATGACACGCATTGGCCGATGAGTGGCAGCATTGAGCGAATCACCATGGTTGAAAGTTGCAGACTTGAGCTAGTCCAATCTGATCTGTTGTATAAACCTTGGTTAATACCGGCACTAGAATTCTTGTACATATTTTTCTGATCGTAATTAAAACGAATCGATAATACATTTCATGAATGAATGAAATGAGACTTTATTTGGAAACAAACAATAGTTAACATAATTTCTAAGACATTATCCAAACATTGACCAGAAGTCGACGATTCAATGTTCGCTATAGAAGCCATCGAAGCCATCCAATCCATCCAATCCATCCAAGTGACCAAATGGTGGTTATCTTATTATTTATACAGAATATTACTCAGTTTG
>JAQGBE010000871.1:0-14056 GCA_034698225.1 Scheloribates latipes | reverse complement strand
ATGCTTAACAAAAGTTTTCATTATGAGAACATCGAATATACAGCCGTTTGACCAGGAAAAATTATTGAAATATTTTGAATTCGCAAGGGAAACTAGGCTAAACTGTATAACATTTCAATAATTTTTCCTGGTCAAACGGCTGTATATTCGATGTTCTCATAATGAAAACTTTTGTTAGGCATGATGAGAGCTTTCATATAAAATTTTCATATTTGAACATAACTACTTTCATCTCGATTACAGGCCAAGTCTATGGCAGAAATTTCCAACTTTGACAAGCTGCAGAATCGGTTCTTCTCAACCGATTTAAATAATTTAGAAGCAGATTTGAAGATCGACTCTTCCTCTTTAAGATGCCACCAAAATATATTTTTGCCACCTAGCGGTTCGACCTGTAACTATGACCTTCGCATATGTTCCAAATTCACCTTGTTCACGTCATGTCATTCTGATTTTTCTTCATGCACAAGAACTAACAGGAGTTATATTTTAATATGTTTTTTACAGAATTGATTTAACTTGAACGAGTGAAAAGATATTCAAAAACTCCGACCGTCAAGATTAATTGAACACCCCTTTAGCTATGGTTGGCTAGCAAACTATGATAACAAGATCAGTCTCCACTGGTATGGCCGCTGAGAAACATTTTTTTCTCTTTATTTGTATTGATTTTAGTGCAAAAGTCGATGTAATAAATAGAAGTAACGAATTGTTTGAGTTTGTAATCAATCGGTAATTGAATTAGAGTTTAACCAATCAATTGTGTCATCCGTTCAATACATGGCTCGACTCAGACATCGTCTGAATTACTAAACTTTCGTCTCCAACGAGTCAATTGAGATGATCGGGATGTCTGTCATTGATAACATGGCTAATTAGCAATGGTTGAGATCAAATTTTGTTCCATTTCATTAACGATTAGTTAAAAATTGTGTCAATTTTGATGTCTAAACATGAATAAACAATCAGTTGCCTAACCATTTCAATGTCCCAGTTATCCTTGACATTTCAATAATGTCAATAACCCAGATCTTTTGCGACTGGAATGCGGAGCTAAATATAATGATTTGTCGATTGTATCATGCTGATTCTGGCTTTGTTTAGTCTACGAGCGGATCCATTGGTGAATAACACTATCGTAACGACAATTCAAGCGTTAATAAGCAATAAAAATGTGTTTTAATGACTGAAAAACCATTTATTATTGCTTTTCATTGAAAGTCATTAACTTATTTAAAAAGCGAAACCATTTCTTAATGACTACTGACTTGCATTGAGTCAGCACTGGATTCAAAACACTGTTATTTGGCTAAAGAATATTCTCCACTATTATTACTAGAGTTTTGCGAATTAAAAGTTCATTACAGCAGACATTGGGTCTAAATGTTTGCCAATTATATGGATAACACATGTTATCTAATGTCGAGTCCTTATGCCAGCCCTCCCTTAGATGGATGGCTTCTGAATATTAAACCAGACCATTGTCTCGTATGATGACTGTCTTCAGGGTCTCGCTATCTCTTCACAGTCATCGAGCAAAACGAATGTGAGGCCCAATGCAACTCAAATGTCATTCAATATTATCGCTAATAAATACTGATATCAGAAACTTATTATACAAACAGTGAGAATAATTAATTTGATTAACACTTTTGTGACATTTATTTGATTTAATCAAACGATCCATACGTTCGCAGTCTCTCTCTCTCTCTCTCTCTCTCTCTCTCTCTCTCTCTCTCTCTCTCTCTCCCCTATTGTCTAATCATTTAATTATTATTTAGCGTTTAAAATATTAGGAAATGTAATGCGAATCAGATTTGCATAACTGGAGCGCCAAAAATCATTGCACACATATTGTGCACTGAAATGGGATTTGCATTCAAACAAATATATATAAAAATTCACTTTTCATTAAAGTACACAAAACGGGGCTATTTTTGCTCGAATACATATATTTTCTCTCATATTTTCTTTTTACTATATTTTTAGTGATTTTTTTGCCATTTTTTCTCCACTCGTTCTCAATATTGAATAAAGGAATGGAAGGAAAGGAATCGACAGAACCGGCGAATCACTCCGGCATTAGTGGTGTGCACAGAGTCTGGAGTGACAGTCGAGTGCCAACTGTTCTGTCTCTCACTGTACGGGTGGCTCTAATTTGCTTTACATGGAAGTGCTCTTTAAGGGCACAAAACTTTTTTATTCAAAATAAGCAAAACAACAAATATTGTGAAAATAGAATTTCAATTCGCGATCTCTTCTCTCGGAAAATCTCCTTTTTCGCAGTCTTTTTTGTCTCACAGACAGCAAACATAGGGCTCACAGGCAGTGCAGAGAACAGCACAACTCAGACCTAATCTAATCAAAACGTTTCTCTCGATTGCCTATGATTTATGTGAGATATGATGTGAGAGATTGTATGAGAAAAATATTTATTTAACTGTCATTTGATTTGATCAATGATTAGGTCAGACTATGGCTGAAGTGTTACAATAATTCTATTCTTTATTTTCATTTCTCAGAACACACTATTCGCAGACAAACCGTTCAGCACTAGAAGTAGTGAGCCTTTCGTCGGCCACACTCTCAGCCAGAGATAAGAGCAGTTGTTGTGTCCGTTGCGAGCCGTGAGAGTGAGCCAGAGATTGATGACTGTATCAAATTGAAATTGGCCAAGACCCTAATCTTAATTGGGCCTCACCTTGCACAGTGCACATCAGTGCATTGCACAGCACAACACACTGGCCATCGATCAGTTGGACCGTTGGCTAACATAATCGGTGCAAATGCCGGCATCGGATCGATTGGCCATTCATTAACACATCTCTATCACAATGGCTCAGCCTTTCAGACGTCTGTTTGGACCACAACTTGATGTTAGAATCTATCAGTTCGTCGATACGACACAACTATCCTTATCGTATAAATTAGCGGATTTACTGCCGCACTTCCACAACCAGTCTTCACTACTTGAAGAAGCTGTTAGCTTTGAGCAAGATAGATCTGATAGATGTGGCAAGCTTAATTGATTGGCGACAATAGAATAGAATCAATAGTTTTGTTTGTGTCGCGGATTGGCATCGGCTCTGAAAACTATATTTAAAGCCAACGCCACTGCAGTTGAGCTGCACTTCACTTACAATTAGCTCTTAGAGACTGAGTTCAGCTCCAATGCAACGCCAGTATTGACCCCATTATTAAATTTGCCAAAAATTTTAATGTCTTTTATAATGTGTTTGGAAAACGGATTCGAATCCAATTTGAAAGCCAAATGTTTTAATTAATTTTTTGCTCTGCTCTTAATTATTTTCTGATTGCTTCGACAGCGGGCCATAAATCTTGAGATGAATGAGCCTGGCCTTTGCCATGGTGATGCCAGTGGTGGTGTGCAAGATGCAATGGCCAGAGCCGTCTTGCACTGCCGTTTGCCTCGAGTGTGGATGTAATGGTGAAATGCTTTTAACTAAATTGACTTTTGGCGTCGATTGTGTGTGCATTAGGTGGACACTGACCGCTGGCCATTTGGCACAGGAGGCCAACACTTGCATTGCACGGTTAGGTGAGGTCGAGCGCCACCGGCACACGACATACGACAACCAGAACAGTGAAGAAGAAGAAGAGAACAATTGGGTTCTCAACGAAGATATGTGTTCCCTATGGCAGTAGTCATAGCGACTGGTCTGACGTCAACTCCTGGATGGTTCAGCACTCGGGCAGTTGTTCTGAGCTGTTCTGAGCTGTTCTGTGCTGACGGTTGTGGAGCACAAGAGCACAGCACAGATACGTGTGAGACACGAGAGAGAGCTCTCCTCAGCTCTGCTCGACTCGACTGCCAGAGAGACCGTCAGACCGTCAGAGAGATTGTTGAACGCATTCCAATTCGCGGCTTATTTTGAGAGATGAACTCCAATGAGGACTCTGTGGAGAAGTCGAGTGACAGTAGTGGTGACTGCAGTCAACACAACAGACCAGTAGTGGTGAACACCAGTAGAAGTAGTAGTCAGTGAACAGCACAGACACTATTCGGCGATGGCATCGGTGGCCGCGTGGCTGCCCTTCGCCAGGGCGGCCGCCATCGGGTGGGTGCCCATCGCCAGCAACCCGTTGCCCGCGCCTCCCATCTCCAAGACTACCAGGAAGAGGGAGGACGAGAAGTTTGTGATCAATGTCAGTGGACGCCGGTTCGAGACCTGGAGGAATACGGTGGAGAAATATCCCGACACTCTGCTCGGCTCCAACGAGCGCGAGTTCTTCTTCGACGAGGACTCCAAGGAGTACTTCTTCGACAGAGACCCGGATATATTCCGCCATATACTCAACTACTACCGCACCGGTAAACTCCATTACCCCAAACACGAATGTCTGATGTCGTACGACGAAGAGCTGGCCTTCTTCGGGATCATTCCCGACGTGATCGGCGACTGTTGTTACGAGGACTACAGGGACCGGAAGCGTGAGAACGCCGAACGGATGCTCGACGACCGGCTGTCGGACGCCGAGAACAAGAAGGACGCGCCCAAAGGGACCATTCGGCAGCAGATGTGGCGGGCGTTCGAGAACCCGCACACGTCGACCGCTGCCCTCGTCTTCTACTACGTGACCGGCTTCTTCATCGCGGTCAGTGTGGTGGCCAACGTGGTGGAGACAGTGCCGTGCACGCACAAGGAGGGCAACCCCGAGAACAAGATCTCGTGCGGCGACACTTTCAAAGTAGCCTTCTTCTGTCTGGACACGGCCTGTGTCATGATCTTCACCGCCGAGTACCTGCTTCGGCTGTACGCGGCGCCCTTCCGCTGCAAGTTCATGCGGTCGGTGATGTCGGTCATCGACGTGGTGGCCATCATGCCCTACTACATCGGCCTGTTCATCAAGGACAACGACGACGTGTCCGGTGCGTTCGTCACACTTAGGGTCTTCAGAGTCTTTCGTATCTTCAAGTTTTCCAGACACTCGCAGGGACTCAGAATACTTGGGTATACACTCAAGTCGTGCGCCTCTGAGCTCGGATTCTTAGTCTTCTCGCTGGCCATGGCCATCATCATCTTCGCCACCGTCATGTTCTACGCCGAGAAGAACGTCGGCGGCACCACATTCACCAGCATTCCGGCCGCCTTCTGGTACACCATCGTCACGATGACCACTCTCGGGTGAGTCCTCTGCACCCACTCCTCGGGTGTCCACACACTGGCGCGCGCACTGGCCTTGTCTTCCATTCAGACCCTGGGACTCGTGACTCGTGACCAGTAGTCTAATCACTAATTAATTGTCGCTTTGATTAATCGCTTCTCATGTCTGACGAGTGAATATAATCGTGTCGTTTGTCTCACATATCGCACTCAAAGCCAAAGCAGTCGACAAAACAGCCGAAAACGAGTCCAAACTTTTTTCTTCTCTATTTTTAATCGTTTTCTCGTTTTATATCACGAATTGAGCTCACATTCAGTGACGGATCGCATATTTTTCTGTTTACTCTTAGTTTTCTTCATCTGTTCAGTGTTTGGTCCGTCAGAGAGAAAGTCTTTTTGGATTTCTCTTTTGTCAAATATATTGATGTTTGTGTCGGACTGTCGGCACCGATAGGGAGGCATCGGTTGACTCGGCGTCAATCATCTGTCCGTTTGACGGCCTCTCTGTTTCCACTCCACTCTTGGCCTCAAAACCCAAGCCCGAGAGCCATCGTAGCGAAAGAGAAGCCCCAGAATTGCATTGACAAACAAACAACAGAATAAATTGTTTAATAAATTGCTTGACTATTAACTCGAAACGAATTCGCTGTCGGATTATAGCCAAAGATAAAAACGAATTTATGAAATATTATATTGAAGTTTGCGATTGGAATCCGAAACGAAATGACAAGAGTTGTTCGGATCAGAATAGTGCCAACAATTTAGTCGACGCACTGGTTGTCAGTGTTTTTTTTTCTGTGCCGCGATTTATGCCCCGACTCGACACTCATTGCTATCGCCAGCTCTTCCTCAGCACAGCACAGACACAGTCACACAGACCTCACACACAGCACACCATAAGAGACTGTTTGCCAGAGAAAAACAGTGAGAGAATTGAGTGAAGGCTTCGCAGAGAATATTATTTAATGCATTGGAAATGTTTGCGAAATGCAATGCATATAAAGCCAACGGAATCGGTGTTTAGAGCCAAATGCTCGCCGAATACTAACGGCACTCAACTCTTGTGGCCTAATCTCAGAATTTGAGTCTAGAATTTAGTACCACTTTCTTCTTCATTGTCTCTTATTAGGGATATTAACCTCTTTAATACAGGCCTTCGTTGGCACTCCAAACGCACACAAACAGCGAGTCAATTGCCGAGTCCCGACTCGATTGGCATCCATTCCGGAACCGCACTTAAACTCGATTTTCTGCTCGATTTTTATGCTCTTTATATTGAGTGCAACGCCTGAACGGCCGGCAGTGCTTGTGGTCCAACAAAAAAGATGTCTTCCATCCATGTATTGCATGATAATAATGAGCACTAAATGGGCTAATTTGGCTCCATTTGCTGGCTCACACACACTCACCCCCGGACTGGGCATCACTGATATACCAGACCAGTGAGCGTTCGCTAATTGAATTTTGAGCTAATTAGACGGTGGCGTCAATCGATCAAGATTAATGTCTGCCACATGTTAGCCATGCCACTCCACCACTGACCAAGCACACCAGCTCGACCTTTTTGTTTGACCTCTCGTTTGCGCAAGGCGTTGTTGTCTAACAGCAGTTAGCATGGTGATCGACAATTGTGTGCTGATGTGTGCAATGCATTGTTTTGCTTGTGTTTAATGTGTGAAATATAATACATATTTAAAGCCAATATATAGTGAAATGTTTTGACAATATCTCTGTCGAACACACAATAGAACCGCACTTTTCGTCGAGGCCTTCAGTATTGCAGCTAAATATAAAGAAGTGTTTAATATGCAAAAATTATTTTGCTCCTATCAAATAAATTAGGTGCTCAAGGGACAAGTGGCAGACAGACACTTTTGACTGGATGCTAAAGAAAAATAATTGAATCACTCGACGACTGGTTTAATCCAGAATTGCGTACCGAACGCGACAGTCAATACTCGAGCGGCGGATAAGACTGTAATCGCTTCACAACGTCTTTGGTCTCAATCGAGCGAAAGACATAATAATATTTGCCTTTTGTTTGGTTCCAAAAAATTTTTATTAATAGAGAGATATCGGGAAGAATTGGCTATCAATGGCAACATAAGCCCATCGAAGATAGCGGTTCTGTCACTGTATTGATTGCATTTTCAAATTCTCTGTTTTTGGTCTCAATATCTTTGGCTGTTGTTCATCGAGTATCGGAAACAATGGCCTATCGTTCGGTTGATATGTGTGTCTGCCATCGATTGGCTACTCGTGAGGTCATATAATCTAATTATGAATCTGTTTGTGAAACTAAATTATGAGAGACGGAGACGAAGAGATGGTTCGCCACTACTGTAGAGATGAGACGGTCTGATGAGAGGCACACATAGCCAGCACAAGCAAGAAAATAGTTAGTTTCGGTGGTTTTAATCGAATGATCAACCATTTTATGGTCTCTTATTTCTAATTAAAGTTAAGCCCTGAGTGTCGTCTACTCTGACGGTTCAGATATGGTGTGCAGTAAACGAATAGACGCCAGCGCTTAATATTATACCATAAGTTATGATAACTCTTAGCACTGAAGACTTTTCGCTGACACTGAGACTAAGAGTGTGTTTTATGAGTTTATATTTCAGGCAAATATAATAACTAAATATAAGAAAAGGCCGGGAAATGAAAGTCGGAAATTAGGTATAGCTATGGCTTGTGGCGTATGGCTTATGGCCGGCACAGACACTGACACTCAGAGCACTGAGCCTATCGTTATTGGTCTCATTGTCGACAGTAATTATCGCTCATTACAGTCCAACTCTTCCAACGGAAGCCTAACGGTAGACACACACCAGACCTGACACATCACACACCGACAAACGAATCCACATTTTTCACAACTGTTTGGCAATCCTTAGTCCAACAGCACTGTCATTTGCATCATCCATATTTATCCCTAGCTCATGTGTTTTCCATCTAATTTTCATCTAAATACATATTCCGAGTGGAATTATGTGCCAAACACGGCTGTCTAGCACAACGAGCAAGCTAAAATATATTCATTTATTCTGACCAATAGTTTGGTATTATGTTATGTTTTATATGAAATTCAAATTAAGCCATCGATCTGTCGGTCGACACGCGTTCACCCCTTTTGTCAGTTTATATATCGAATAAGGAATTATAAATACAATTCTATATTAGAAAAAACACAATATTCTACTAAACTCTTAACATTTTGCTGGGAAACGTCTGCCGATTCTCAACAACACATAAGAGTCAAGAAAAAAGTCTTCAATTTTGTTGTTGACTCGTGTTTTATAAGAGAATATTTGCTGGAATACCAGTGCCTGTGAGTGTCGGTCGGACTCTATTTTTTTGGTGTCCATTCGTGTCCCGAAAAGTAATTATAATTCACAACAAATATTAAAGCCGACAAAAGCCTTACAGCGGTTCTCATAAATATTGCAAACATTTGACTTCTATTAACGCCATTACAGACCAACACAACACACACACGACGACTAACAGCCAATGCATGCGTTTGTGTGGCCAACGAAACCCTAAATGAAATCAATAGTTAACAGCGATTGTGTGTACTATTAGCCGGCGTTGGACCAGATTTCTGGTCACCAATGGCCGCCACTCTTCGGCTCCTGTCATCAGATCGGCGGCCACTCCATCATAAATATCGTGTTTAATGTGTGTCGCTATCGACGCGAAGCACAGCCAACGCATAGAACAACAACTGAATTGAATTCAATAATTAATTATTTAAAGTAAATTATTACTGGAATAACGATAATGCCATCTAATCTATAGTGTATTGAATTGCATGGCTATAGCGGTGCAGTCGAGTGCAACACAAGCCATGCCATTGACTACCTGTGCGGCCCAACAGTGCACTCGAATTGAATTGAAATGCAAATCTGAATTATTTAGACCACTATTTCTGTTTGAGTTGCTCTTACTCTCGTTGAAAGCCAGCCCTTTGACTGGTTTGCGAGGATCACCATCACCATCACCACCACCATGATCACTGTTCATATCAATGATCGATTGGCTTGTGCCCGACCACTGCCAAGCTCTCGCTATTCCACTGATCAAAACCTCTGATCAAAAAAATAGGAAATGAATAAAATTTTTCGGTCGACTGTCGACTATAGTTGAGTGGAAGATGTGATGACTCGCACATCACTGCCAACACACTCTCATCCATGCACTCCCGCACACACTCCCTGTCCTCCACTGCCAGTGCACTGTCTCTCAGTCGGCACCGGAATCAATATTTTCTAGAACTCGACAATTCATTACTGACTCACCAGTTCTACACAACTATCGCTCTAATACTGTGTACCGACTCTTCCGTACGCCTCAAGTATTTCAGTAGAGAATTGCCGGCAAAAGAGATAACAAAAAATTCTCTTCTCTTAAACCGTTTGATATTTTTCGCTTCACTTTTCTCGGCCTTTGAAAACAAAATTCTTTTTGATTGTCTTATATCGATATTGACTGCAGTGTAGCACAAAAAATAAAGAAGAAGAATATATTTTATTATCCTCTTTATTAGACCATGGTGGTTTAATTACCAATGATCAACTGGGCTGAGCTGAGCTGAACCTCGATCATATAGCCAATCCAATTAGGATCACAAGTGGATTCACCACTCGATAACAACACTCCGACTCTTCATTAATAACGAGTCGTTCGCTGGACTTATAGAGAGTGTGTGTATGAATCAGTTGATCAGTTCTATACCTCGAAGAATGGCATCAATTGTCTGACACAATATTTATTTGGAAATCGAAGTCATAGAAAGAAATCTATGAAATAAATAACGGATCACAAGCGGAGAGACGTTTGGCTTCTCAAGTGTTATAACCAGAGAAAAGCCGTCGCAAAGCCTTTTCGGTTTTGGCGTCTGATTCGCACTACTCTTCTCTAGTGAATGACCCGAACCACCACTCAAATTGATATAACATGTTGACTGTGCCTGCACTTTGAGAATCTTGTTTTCCAATTTGATTCAATTTACTTTATATTGTTATATATATACGCCATTTGTTTCCTAGATATGAGTCAAAAAAGAAGTTAATATATGTGTATATTTGGGCTGAGCTCGAGCTCGAGGTCTGTCGCCCCCAATATCTTAAGGCTTTAGCTGTGTTTGTGGTTTGAGCTCTGATTTTGTTGTTGTGTTGGGACAGCAGAACCAGAACACAATGGATGACATCAATGGATCAATTGTGTGGACGAAGGATATCATCGATTTCCGATCTAATGTTTGTAATACATATACAACACACCGAACAACACAACTGCCAATAGTTATGAAAACCCATTGCGAAAAAAATACAGACACAGAAAGAGGGAGAGAATAACAGGCAATGAGAGGAGAAAAACATAAACTCTTTGTTCGTCTTTTGTATTTCAATCAAAACATTACATTTGGGGCCAAACGTTGCGATACTATTATCCAATCGATAGCAAGCATTGAGTAAATGTAAACAAGAAAGAAGAGGTCTGTCTGACCATCCATTGCAAGGCCGACAGATCGATCACAGCCAACAGATCAGCATGGTAATTATTGGCAGTGAATAGCACAGAATTACTCCTGCTATAAACAACAGATTCTTTGTAAACAAGGTAGTACTGTCTCGTGTTGCTCGTTGGTTGATAAAAAAAGGAGAGATCCCATTGAATGAATGTTTTTATACGACAATTAATTTTTAATGGCACTAATAAAAGGCCTTAAATTACCTTAATTAAATGTTTAGACATGCACTGGCGAATCGATCGATCTAGCTAAATAATTGGCGATCACCATACGCACACACATACTCCCGAATTGAAAGCACACACAAAAACAAACAAGATAAAATTAAATAAGAGGCTGAACTCGATCAGAACGCCCTTATCTATGGAATAGATTTTGTTTTTGTTTAGTTTTAGTTTTTCTATTGAATTCATAAAACAATTTGAGCGCAAAAGATATGATACGAGAAGCGAAATAAGAAGTAATTGAATGCAATACTCAACAGTCGGAGTCCTATTTGTGTCGTAAGGCATCGCATATATAAAGAAAGCGAACGAATCGAGTGCTCCGTTCAGACAGACTGTTGTCGAATGGCATTGACTTTATCGCCGAGAATACGGTTATAAAAGACTAAATCAAATTGAAATGAGAATCAATAAGAATATGGCTTAAGAGCGGAGAATCGGTTACAAAAACATATTACACGAAAGTGAATGCCAGACAAGACTCGAGTTATTGAATGCGTTGCCGTAGTGTTTGAGTCCAGTATTGGATTCGTCCGGAAATTTCACGAATTCTTTGCCCGAACACTGAAGTTAAGTCACTAAAGCCAGTGCTTAAGCTCTAACAGTACTGAACAGTTCGGGAATAGTTTTGATGAAACATTCGCCTCGTTTTCCAACATCTCGTGTGTGTTGGGAGAGAAGAGAATCACTTTTGCATCACTACTGAGAGACAAAAAGGAATACAACTCATAGAGAGAGAGAGAGAGGAGTGAGAAGTGAGACAACACATACTCAATGAGAATAATTTATAGCCATCTTCGGTATCGATGACTATTTCCAACTGAGGGCAGGTCTGCAGCCAATGATCCGGTTCATCAATAGCTTGCTGATCGCCCGCCAGCACAATGTGATACAAGAGCATAAAAGGCCAGGCAATGAATGGCAATTATAATTAAATTGCTTACACTTTTGTTTAATTTAAAATTCAATTTATAGAACAATAAGTAAATAAATATATGAAAACATGTAAACAATTAACGGCAAAAGTAATTATAGCGACGTTTCCACTGACTCTCAGTCGACAAAACTGTTTATAAATAGAGAAAACGATTTCTTTTTCGGTATTTCCGTCGGCCGTTTTGGCCTAAACAATAGCAGAGCAATTAATAGCAGCTTGCTAACATCGGCATTCTTGTCAAACGATGTTAGCAAGCTGATCGATGCTGATCTTGCAACAGATAAAAAGTACAAATTTTCTTATCAAACAACGACTTTTGCCGATAAATTTGTAATAAAATTTTAATCACGTTTTACTCGGCGGGCGAAGAGATTGCAAACTTTGTGTGTTAGCTCGTGGTCTAAATTTAGTGCCAAAATTTTTGTTCTTGTTTGATCACTGGCTTTATAATATTTTTGCGCTCTTGGCTGAAAAAGCCATATAAAAGTTTAATTAAAATTTGATGCCCTGTTCAGCTCATTTATCATCTGTCTAATTGAAATAGAAGTCATAGACCAATATGCAAAAATATCCATGCTTAATTATATTTAATGCCTATAATTAGAGGCTGATATTAGATGAACAAGGCTACAAAATGGCTTCTCAGCTCTCATTTCGCCGATTCGTTGATAAGTTTTTTGTTTTGTTTAATTAGAAAAACTTTTTTCTCGGATGCCATACATCTGTCACTGTCTGTGCGTTTTGTGCGATACTCAGTGTTTGGCTATTGGGAAAAATTCCGGAAATTTTGCCAAAATTACTCTCTAATAGGTGTGAATTGCCAGGCATTCGAGAAAGTTGCCAGATAATTTGCATCGTGTTTGTTTTTCCTCTGTTTGTAATCTCCAGCAACCGATTGACTTGAAAGTCTATTTTCTGGGCATTTGATTAAGTCGTCGAACGACTGGTATTACAGAATATTCATTAGTATATTGTCTGCGAATTCCAATTTGTTTTGGCCCTCAAAAGCTCGTCCGTCGGTATCGTCTGTTTGGGTTCTAACGAATCGGCGAATTAACGGATTTAATAAAGTCTTTGTCCAAAAGACTGATCACTCGTTCTGCACGATAAGCCTTACCCGAAGACCAGGATATTGATGTTCAGGGCCTATGGGCTGTGCTCTCAGTCAAAACGGGTATTTACACGAAAAGCTGTGATCGAGAAAAGCATTTAAAAAATATTTTCCATCGGAATTGAACGCAAAATCTATTTCGAAATATATAAATATTGCCTGAATAACGCCGGGAAAATAGAGCCGGATCATACTGCCATGTTTATTCATGTGTTATTCACGGCCCAGTGGCGAGAGAAACGAGCTAGATCACAGATGAGACAGTTGATTGTCTGGCACATTCTGCCTGTGTATCAGACGATACCTGAGACCAAGAGATCAATAGCTGGAGTCCACAAATATTTGGCTCACAAATTGAAAGGATTTGGAGCATTAGCAAGATGTAAGTAGGATCAGTCGGCTCGCTTGGATCGCTTGGCTCAGTGATCAGTGCACTTTTGACGCTCCACTGCCAGTGCAATACCGCTCCACTGCATCACTACTACTCCAGGCCTTAACGTAAAGTAAAAGTGTTTCAAAACATTTCTTCTTCTCTTCAAAATTTACATCTATTTTAAGACCGACTCGTCGTTTGAGTGGTTCGGGGGTATCGAGTAGTGGTGCCGAAGAACCTGTGCCTAACGGTTGTGCTGATGACCAGTGCTGTAGTGCTGACTCAAACCAAAACTGTCGGTAACTGACAATCGGTGTGAAAGTTATTGGCGAATAAAATTAATGAGTTGTGCCGTTCGGTTAATGTATTTCTCGTCGTGTTTGGGCTCATATTTCTTGTGGCCATTCGTCGTCGCACTGGTCTCTGGTCTCTCCGATCCGTCCAGTAATTTGTCAATCAGTTCAATAAATTATAGATATTTTCCTTTCTCTCTCTCACATATTATTTTGCTTTTCTCCGCAAATATTTCTCTTCCTATTCATACATATTGTGAAGAATTCGAGCGATTTTTTTGTTAGAAATTCTCTAACATTGAAATACTCTTTGAAATACTGACAATACGTATAATTTAAGTGAATTTTATACGATTTTGATGTGCATTACAGACATAGCTATGCGGAGAGAGAGAGAGAGAGAGAGAGAGAGAGAGAGAGAGAGAGAGAGAGAGAGAGAGAGAGAGAGAGAGAGAG
>JAQGBE010000870.1:0-14059 GCA_034698225.1 Scheloribates latipes | reverse complement strand
TCGCGATGAAGATTATACCAGTTGTTGCTCACCTAGACTATAGTCGGGATCAATTGGCACGTAGTTGGCGCCGGTGGCCACTGTGGCCAGGAATGCGATCGCGTGGACATCGCTGTTGTCGCACCAGAAGCAGACACTATCGCCCGGATTCAAGTCGAAGAGATTGAGGAACGCGTCGGCAATACTGAGACAGCAGTCGTGGATCTCTTTGCCGGTCCAAAGACAACCTGTGCTGCAGTCGACCTGTCGTTGGCGGCCAAGAGTAGGCTATTATAGGACGAGAAGTGGTAATCACAGCTCACAATCAGGTGTTTGTCTTTGTGCTGAACGAGACGTCCCAAAAGAAATGCCGACAAACAGACGGACGGAATCTCTTTGGCCGACAGTTTGTTGGCCACAAGTCTGTGGCCATCGGCTGTCGGTTCGACCGAACCATTCATTTCGAGTGCAAGTATTGGATTGGAAGTGAAACTAAACATTTGTGGAGAGGATGTGACAAAATGTTTGTTCCGATTCAGTATTTTTCTATTCAAACCATTATTATTATTACTGTTAAGTAAGTATTATTAAAGTATTAGGTTATCTATACTATTATCCAGATAACTAACTGTTTTTATCTAGATAATTGGTCCAATTGAGCTAATGTTACACACTATTAGATATCTTTATTCTGGTTCTCGATTTAAAATTAGTTGGAATTCAAAAGATTTCCATATCTTATGTAACACTATATCTAAAAAGTGTAGGCATTGTTAATGACCTTGCACTGGGTTACAGGAAGGTAACGCCTATGTGGGAACAGTGTTTACATGATACTTTACACTAAGGTTGATATAAAAAAAAACGGGCGTATTATTGAGCGTGGAGGTGTTTAATAAACAAAAACTGAGCGAGCATGGTGTAGTGAATATTCTTTGTAATTTGCAGATAATTGGTTTTTACAATTCGAAGCTTTAGACAGAATTAGATAAGCAAAAACAAACCAAGATATCTGCAGAAATTGCAATTTTTGTTCAACTTGACCAGGCTCACATTTACATTATCCTAGTTCTATTGCATGCCAACAATACGCCCGCTTTTTAGCAGTCAAAGGCGGTGTAAATACTATGTCCAGAATAAAAACTTTCCTATCCTATCATTTTCTAGAATTACAATTCAAAACATAAAATAAAATTATTTTAGCTTGAAAATTAAATTAACCCATCTAAATTTAGCACTCGTAATTGATACTAGTTATTATTAATAAGTTATGAACAATGGTCCAAATTGTTTATTTAGAATGATCAAGGGGCATAGACTGGGGTCGTTCATCACCAATATTGTAATCACAAATTGCAAGATTGTGCCGTATATTTATTTAAATATAAGCAAGGTGAGCTTTTTTTTAAAGATGAAATTCTGCAAAACTAAACGTCAAGTTTGGCTCAAATTAAGTAGAATTCAATTTCATTTATGTAACCAAAGGTTGCGAATAAGTCTGCGAACGATAATCTTGTTTATAGTCATTCAATCGCTCTCTTCGTCGTCATTCTTGGTGTCAATCAGTTTTGGCGGCTGAAGTGGTTCTTCTGTATCACTACCATAGATGACATCTTCGTCGGAGTCGTTGATCATCGATAGGGTTGGGTTGTCGCGAACCACTCGACAGTCTAGTGATGACAATGAGTTAGGTTATTGTCGCCAAACAACAACAACAAGTCCTACCGATATTGTGCTGGTTAAGTGATGGCCGGTAGTAGTAGGCGCTCATACAGATGTACAGATTGGTGATGGCGAACAGCGAGAGGAAGGCCGCCGAAGAGCCGAAGATGTAGCTGAAGGGCAGCAGTCGGAGGAACGGAATGGCGCTGACAGACGAGTCGTTTGTGGACAGGAGTATAGTGAGCAGCGAAATGGTCACCACGAAGATCATGAGGAACGTCTGCAGTTTGAGCCGGACGTCGAAGTATGGCATCGCTCGCAGTTCGGTGAACGCGCTGGTGATCAGTAGACACAGGTATACGAAGTAGAGAACCAGAAGAATGTGGAACAAGACGTTACACATCTGCGGCGGACAAGAAGAAGGGATTATCTGAGAGAATCAGTCTTCGACTTACCTTCAAGAACACCGAACTCTCGAAGTACTTGGTCTCGTCGAAGATCGGGTCGTCTAACTGGTTGGTCACCGAACAGGACATCACATACACCATAATGAGCCACATCGCGAACACGAGACCAACTTTGGGGCCGTAGAAGCGGTGAAGTGACCGCTGGTTCTGTCGGATGCCGTGGAAAAAGCAGAGCCAATAGAGAAGAAGTGCGCTCTGGAGTGAACACTGGAACCAGACCTCCATCAGCCGGGGAAGTGACCACTGGAAGAGAAACTGAATCGGATAGATGGGGTTGTCGGTGACCACGAGCAGCGCCAGCAGAACACTCGTCCACTTCTGCTCGAGCGACCAGTCCTGGAGTGGGAAGCGGTAGAGCGAGTGGCCGAACCAACCCATCACTCCGAAGGTGATCAACAAGAAGACGAAACGGAACCAAATGGACAGAGTGGTGAAGGAGGAGTTGATGGACCGGAAGGTGAAGTCGATGTCCTCGATCTTCCACTTCTTGTAGACTCTCTCCAGTTTGTCGAATGTGATGTTCACTCGGAAGTGTTGGTAAGCGATGTAAGTCAAGTGCAACACTTGGATCGGATGGCACTGACGGCCACCGCAGTAGAGCTGGTAATAGAGCCGACCGTTGCTGACCAGCGATATGTTGTTCTGGTTCTGGTCGATGCCGTACAGCTGTACGTTGACCACAATGTTGTTGGTGAACGCTTCCGACGGGTCCTCTTCGCTCAGATGGAACGTCAGATACAGACACAACTGCTGTGAGTAAGTGCTGAGCGATGGTGTGGTCACAACGAAAGGGCCCGAAGACATGAGATGACCGACAAAAGACTGGTTGATCTGCGACTCCTTCAGCATCTCGTTGGCCGTCACCTTTTGGCTCTTGTAGACGTTGGGACCGGCGAACCCGATGAACAACAACAAGACGTATGTGGACAGGAGGGCCAGCAGAGACAGGAGGACCTCGCGCTTGTGCATCACGTACAGGTACATCTGCAGCGACCTGTAGTGGCCAACAGAGCGAGCCGTGAGCGGGCAGTTGAGTTGAGCGGTGCTCGGGTGACTTACCTCTCGCACCTGTCGTGGTAATAGGTGGGCGCTATGTATTTGCCGAACTGCGAGAACAGGTCGTTCAGGTGGGACCGCACTCGCAATATGTAACTCATGTCGTGTGCTGGTTGTCGGCAACGGTTCAGCGGTAGTGGTGTTTGCGAGTGATGGCTGTGATTGCCATCGCTGGCGATCGGCGACTGACGGACAGAAGCGACGGAACCGACAACTTATGGCAAGTGATATGTTGTGAGCGACACGTTTGCTGTCATCCAGACTATCGATCGGTTCGGTGCTTAGTGTGGCGTCGCGTCTATAGCCGTCCGCTCCGTCTCTATGGAGAGCGCTCTGGCTTTTCATTGCCGTCCGTATCGATCGGTTGCGAGACTCGAGTGGTGTTTGCCTTTGAGAGTGAGAGTACGCGTGCCGTCACTCAAACGGATTCGTATTCTCTCATCGATTAAGAGATATGTAATTAAAATATATTAGACTTTTAATCAAACTCTCGGTTTCGGTGTTTACATCGAAAACATCGGTAATATATATATATAACTAATGATTAGAATCGATGAATGAAACGAAAAACATTTCTCAATAACTATGGTCTTTAGTCGACGTTTCGCTTGAATTGAATCGAAATTAATATATAAAATAAATATAATTTTCATTTATAAAAATCAGAATTAAATTAAATGACAGCAAAAAAATTGTTTTTCTTAATATAAAAAATGATTAAAACTAAGAGAAAAATATAAAAACAAATTCATTTGAATCCTGACAAAGGCAGCGAACAAGCAAGGTCAATCATAAGCTTGTTTGAATGAGCTTGGCAATAATTATGCTAACAAAAAACAACCATAGCTTTAACCATAGTTTTAATACTTGAACTTATATTTTAAGTTATAACAAATAAATATCCAAGCTCCAATATTGATTGACCAAGATCATTCGGTTTTAGACGTGCCTTTGCCTTATAGAACAAGTGTCCGGAACATTAAAAAAATCTGAAGATAACTCAGAAAAATGACAAAAAGCCTTTCCGTCAGACAATCAGATGAAACCTCTGTTTCGAGAGAAAAACAATTGAAGACAAAAACAAAAGAATTACTTTTGTTTTCAATTCATTTGGATTACAATTAAAACGCTTTGATTTGCACTGCAATGCAAACTCTAGACTAGTGTTGGCCTCAACTCATGTCAAATGTTATGCGATATCCGGAGAGAAGAGTTGTTTTGGTTTATCACAAATACTGTTAATTACTTCTTCAGACAATTGACACCAAAAGGCCGGAGACTAAAGACAATCGGATTTGGCGTTCAATCGAAGAAAACGTTTGTTTGCTTTGACAACAAAAACAATTGAAAACGAAGAGAAAACTCTTATATTCAACGGAACAGCGGATCAGTGAACAGTCGACAACACACAGACACTACTATTGCAATCACTTCTTCGGGTTCGTTACCACTTCTTCAGCAGCCAATTGAGAATCAGTTGCGTAACGATTATCACAATAACTATAGACAAGTCGCTCAGCGAACGTCTGCCACCGAGTCTTCCGAAGCCCAGTCCTATCGTATCGGTTGTGGCCATTGTTCCGGTTCGGCCTCCTCTGGCCGAAGCCGTACTAATTCGGTCGCACATTCGGCTCTGCATCTCAATAAGTCGGCTCACGTTGTCGTTAAGAGCAGTCAACTGACTGCTGGTCTGCTTTTGCAGGTCTCGGACAGTAATCAACAAAGAATTCTTCGTCTGTTTGTCTAAGAGGTGCTCGTCTTCGGCACCCGTGTGGTTGAGTCCATCGCTTTCGGTCGACTCGTGGCCGTCAACGCCCACAGACGAGGACTCATCGGAACCACACGAACCACTTCGAAGGTATTCTCGGGTTTGGCGATACTTTTTGTTCGGCGATCGGATCACTTCGGCCGGTGTACTGTGACTGTCAACCGAGACCCCAAGACTCTGGCCGGTGGCCACTGGCGCTATGTTCGGCGTCCGATGTCTGGTAATGGTCTGAATCACATAATCCCTCTCATATTGCTTGACGTCAGTCCTGTTATCCCAGGGCCTGATGTCGGCCGCGCTATAGATCCAGTCGTTGAGGTGCGGGTCAAACATGAAGTGCTTGGGAATCCATTTCTCCATTTTGTTGAGTCGCTCTTTGGCCCGATTGCGCTGCTCTTCTTCGAGGACAGTCTTCTCGCCGGTGGCCGCGATCTGGTCCTGTTTGAGAATGGCTTCGGTCACTTTGCGCCACAGTTTCTCGGACTCGAAGTCGAGCTGTTCTTCCAGCGGAACGACAAAACGGTTGAGTCGACTCCGCTTGACGTCAATGGTCGGCGACCAGAACAGCTCCGTCTCGCCCGACCTCTTATCCCGGTAGAAGATGTCAGAGTCCCAGTGACCTTCGATGCTGCCCAGAGTCTCGTTGCCGATGCGGATCCGACCGGTCACCAGATTGCACAGGTCTGACGAGCCGAGGAATGGCTTGAGTTTGAACTCCAGTTCTGTATTATAACCCGTTTTGTCGCACCGAATGTTCACTTTTCCGCCCAACTCGAGGGCCAGAGTACCCAATAGTATGCCTTTGCAGTGGGCGTACGGATAGGTCACGTAATAGTCTTCGCCGCGGGTCAGCAGCTTAAGTCGGGCCGTGCCGTCCAGTATTGCCGATATCGAGTTGCCGTAGAACTTCGATTTGGCCAGAATCGAGCCGCTAATGCAGAAGCCGTCCTTCCGATTGGTCACATAGAAGGCCGAGACGGGCGGGTGATGTGACACCTGTTCGGAGATGTAAAAGGTGCGCGAATCAGTGTCCGGGTGAGACCAGTAGCACCGGAACGTCTCGCCCAGAATCGGATTGTACGGCTTCTTCAGGCCCTTTGGCTTCTTGTAAAAGCCGGACAAATACCACTTGACTATCATCTTCATGCGGACTAACGGGTCGTCTTCGATGACAGCTCTGCAGGTAATAGACAGACACAGACAGTGGTTAGTGAAGAAGTAGAGAAGAGACAAAGAAGTGATTCCAGCATTTACTTGGAAATAATGTCCGAATGGTAGTAATAATCGGTGAGTTTCTCGAGGAACGACCTCGGCTCCAGGATGAATGTGGGCAGAACCACTTTGGACAGGTCCATACCGGGCCGGACCTGCTTTAGCAGGATCCAGATTAAGCTCTTGTTCTCGTCGGCCATCTCTTCTGTCTGGCCGGCGTCGCCAGCAATGCCAAACTCTTCGTTACCGCCGTCGAAGACATAAGTCGTTTCACAGATCTTATGCTCTTTGAGGGCAATGCCATTCATTGCGTGTTCGGTGTCTGAATCGCTGTCATCAGTGGTGTGATGGTCTTGAGAGTCGCCACCGCTGTTGTGGTCGGTGTGGCCCTCGTCATCGAGATCTGAGTCAAATGAGAGGCAGAGGAGTGTCAGTCAAACTATTGGTCACAACAACTGATCCAAACCATGATCTCCGAAATGCTTCTCAATTTCGGATTCGTTTAACGTTGAGCTCAGGTTAACAGCCGCTGATGACAAGTCTGGGAATGTAGTGATGGCCAACTCCTGGGCTGCGGTCAGTGGTGCGGGCGTTGTCGGCACTGACTCCCTGTGCGACATATTCCGCAACAGTATTGTCGAACACTGAAGCGACAGTTCTATGGCTTCCATCCATTTCCTTCCGGCCGACTCCGACATTGCTCTGAAGATCAGGTAAGACATCGGCAACGGAAACATTATGGACGCGAATGACTCGCCGTGCGGTCCCTATCGGGAAGAGAGAGGGGAACGACATTAGTTGGTGTGAGTGTGTGTTAGCCCTAACACTGTTTGGCAACGACAGTGCAAACAAACATTCATATTCTGTGCAAATATTTTGCCGATTAGATCAAAAGAGATAGCAATTTGTGAGGTTTGCTCAGTGAATGAATAGCACATCCGATGTTTACTACGGACTGATTGAGTGATTGAGTGTCGGCCCCCGTGTCAGTCCCCACACCCGATAAAAGCCGGTATGAGTTTAACGGCACTCAATATCAGCAGTGAATGCGAGCCATGGTTTCGCTCAACAAATTGATTGACAGTATTATTAGGCTATGAAAGGCTTGTTTGGACGCAAAACAGATGTCAAACCAATTATTTTTGGATTAGACCCACAAATATTTCACACAACAAATGCCGCAATGTTTGTATGGATTGCCAATAGGTTTGCCACTAACCTAAGTGTTAGCTAAACATGTTTTCAATAACTGTTTAAGACGTATACACTCTTATGTAATAACAATAACAAGGTAAGAGTTTCCTGGCATCGACTGCGATTGCAAAATTGGCTTGCTAATTGTTTATCTGACTATTTTTAGCCTGGATATAGACCGGGAGAGCTGGAGATGGATTGGAAGAGAATGAGAGAACTGTCGCAAAAGCAATAGTCATTAATTACAGGACACAAACAGACAGAGAAGTTGATTATGAAAAGAGATGCCGAAACTGATTAATCCGATGGCGAATCGGAGCCAAACTGTGGGCCCATTAAAGCGTTTCATCTTTTGTGACACAACTCTATGGAAAATCGATGCCAAACGACATTTGAGAGTTCAATTTTGTGAATGCGAATCCACTCCAGACAATTGATTGCCGGCAGTAAAGAAGAATGTCAGAGCCATCAGGGACAGGCCAGACGTGTGCTGTGCCAGACAATTACAGACTCGACTTTGGCCTTAGCTAAGCGTAATTATCTTCTGGTTTAATGGCTTGTAATTAAATAAGCTCGCCATTTGTGGCCAATCGCTCGATGCAAATGCCAACAGACTGTGCGGACTGTACGGACCAGAGCTGTCCATTGGGTGGAAACGGCAATCGCATGTCGACTCGATGTGTGTTTAATCATGGGAAATGTATATGCAAGATAAGATAGAAGTTCGTATGAGATGTGCTCCTGGTTGGTCCTACTCAGAAGTACTCCTACTGGACCACCTAGAACATGTGAACTTTTCATTAAGAGACCCTCAATGTTAGTGCACATGTCTGGCCATCTGTTTCTCTGGCGAACCGAGTGAACAATCTCTTTGATGGTTAACTAAATTCTGTTTTAATCACATTAGACATAAACTCTTAATGTCTTTTACTCTATTCTACTGTAATCCAGACAATCATTAGGTGCTTCATAAGAGGCAGAGCCGAGAGAACGGCACCTAAAGTGAGATTTATATTGAAGACAAAAAGTATTAGCAAAACAATTGAAGACAAAAAACAGTTTTCTCGTTAACAAAACTGTTATTTCTTGGCATAAAATAATAGACAAAAAGGTGTAATAAAAATAAATTCGCTTATCGTGTCTGTTAAGGAGAGGGGAGGCAACTGAGAGCACAGGTATGGCTCGGTTAGGGCACAGTCAACAAACTCGTGGCCAACAATACAATTAAATTAAATACTAATTAACCTATTAATTGTTGAATAAACTACTTATTAAGCAAATAGTGCGTCAAAAACGGTGAGACATACATTAATCTTGGCGTTTAATCACGAAAATTGTTCGCTTCGCTAATCTATTCGAACAATTGGTTGCACAGAGAGAAGCAAAACAATTGATAACTGTATTACGAATTGCGTTACGAATACTAATTATTCGATAAATTAATTTTATTTTTGTCTATACTTCTAATCGTAATATTAGTCACAATATCTTGTATTGCACAATAAGGGGGTGTTTTCACACCACGGGAATGACATCTGTGTTTAGGTTAGACGAGAATAAGTTACAAGAAACTACTGATCCAAGCGTTTTCCTTCGAGGAAATTCCATGCAAGTCAGAAAATAGCAAAGTTTTCCTGGTAATTGTCTGGCTCCTCCTCCTCCTCATGGACAGCCCTGGTAGGAAAATCCCGGCCACACGCCAGCTAAGCACAAGCCAGGCTAAATCTAATCTGCTTGATTGAATAGTGCCAATCAAGCAAGATTCACCCATTCTATAGAATCGCCAATTAGCAAGGCCACGCACGCCAATCACCGGGCGATTAGCCAACAATAATCGAGGCAATCAGCCGCCAGAATCGGCGAAACGACTGAACGACTGTTTTATTTATTTGGCGATTAATGTATAAAACATTTTGTATATAAATAATAATCAATTCGAGCGATAAATATGTGTTAAACGCAAGTAATGTGAAGCGAAGAACAATTCGTCACAATTCGTGACATTAAATAAATTGTCACGAATTGTATGGTTTATTGCCACTAATAAACCCATCCGAACGTCACTTATCGATAGCCAACAATCTTGGCTAATCGACACATCACTTGGCCAAGGCTATATGGCCTGTGCCCAGGGTCATGTGCTGTGCGATGGACAGGTGTGTGTGCGTGAGTGGCGCACATCAATACCAATACGACTTTGCGAATTCAATATTAATGTCTGTGTTTTTGCTTTTTTGATATCACTTTCTATTAGCTGAGTGTCAAAACCTAGAGCTGAGCCGTGCGGACGGCCAGAGCCGAAGAGCACCGGCGCCTCGACTCAAGGCCTGCCACTAATCGAGTAAATTCTCGAACCATTTATTTCATTATTAATTCAGTATTCATAACGAATAACGAATGTGTTTACCACACCGTCTCGTATATCACACCACGAATTGGTATTCACTTTTACTAATACAGTCGAAGCCCTCAATAGTTGACCAAATTCTGATCAATTCGGTGGTCACTCGATAGACGTAATGCTAAAATCCCTCTCCAATAGGCTTCGACTGTAATTAAAAATAATTTTTATCATATTTAGAATTACTGTCTTATCTCTAATTACGGTTACGGTTAGAGCGAAAACAGAGAATTAAAACTTTGCATTGAGTGCACTGTTTGTGGCGATCAATACTGGCGTCGAATTGCGTTCCGACCGCACATTCAATCCAATTAATTAGTGACTCGATTCTGATGAAAACCAAAAGCCATTTATCGCTTTATTCGAGATAAAGGTTTTTTTTTTCAAAATTATCATTTCCTCTAAAAAATATTCGTCGAAATACAAGAGTAATGACAACAAAAATGAAAACACATTGGAAATGGTTATCGATTTTTGAATTAGAGCCAGAATTTCCTTATATTTTGTTCTCCGAAAGAGTCCCCGAAAAAGGCCACTGTTTTTCCAGTGAACGGGTTTATCGATTTGTGAGTGAAAATTCCCGTAACAATAATCGAGGACATCGATCGCATCCCACTACAGAACAGCACATTCTGCTGACTGCAATCTGTTCCTCTCGATTGCATACCGAATGCCGATACCAGTGGCCACTCAACGGCACAACACATACGTCAACACAACACACGTCAAGGAAACTCCGATCCGCTCGTGATTTGCGGCACAACTTTCCTCGTTTGGAGGACAAGCCGGTGCCGGATGAGCGGTCGGACATGACTGCACAGGACAGGACCAGAACCGACAAACCCAGTCAACTAAGCCCAGCGATCAGTGGTTGCGATAAGAGCTGAGCGCAGGACAACACACACAAGACATACCTTGGGCGCCCATATCGGGTGCTCGAGCGGGTGGAACAGCTTGAAGCAGAAGCCGTTCTTCTTGGAGGGCCGTTCGATGACCTCGCACACGTTGATGAGGATGGTGCCCACCCAGTTGCCCGACTTGTGTGTCTTGGCCGACTTGTGCAGGAGGAGGAGGCCGGGCTTGAGCTCGCACCAGAACTTGGTCCACTGCTTGAGGGTGGAGCGCACTTTGAGCCAGTCGGCCATCACCACCACCGTCGGGTCCTGCAGTGTCGACATCAGCTCCTCGGCCACCTTCTTCTTCTCGATACGGTAGGTCTTCCGTCGGTCCTTATATGTGAGCCGTTTGGTGGACGCCGTGAACGAGTCGGCTCTGGACAGTGAGCTCGAGTCCAGTGCCGGACTCATGTCGTGACCGGTGCTGGCAGTCATCGACTCGGGCATCGGGACTATGGCCGTCCCAGTGGCCAACACATTATGCGGTGAACAGTGGTCGGACTGGACAGCTCACAGATCATAAACAAACAGGTACATGCTCACTTGGCTGGGCTTGTCTTGGCTCAGTCGGTGTTGTGCTGTGCTGTTGTGCTGTGCAGTGCACTCGCCTGTGCTCTCTGCCAGCGCCAGAGTGTTGCCACTGATCTGCTCCTGTGCTCAAACACTGGCCGCTCCTCTCTGTCGTCGTCGCAGCCGATGCTGAGCTCTGGCGGCCGTCCGTCGCACGTATCGACCATTGGCTCTGCAGTTGCGCTTCCGTGCCATCACATGCCAGTCATCTGATCCACGGTAGTGATCAACACGTCTTCAGGTATGGACTACACCTATCCATACAATAGGTAGTGATCTTGACATCAATGTTATGAATTTAATTCTGGTTAAAATACTTTCTAATGTATTTGATCTGTATATTGAGGTTATAGTGTCGAACAGAATCACAGAATTTGTTTTGATTGTATACAGAATCGCCAAGAATATCATGTCTGATGGTTCTTGGCTTGTGAACTAGGTGAACTTTTGCTAAATGTTGTAACAAATGTTCCAAAAGTAGTTGATTAAATCCAAAACTAATTAATGATAAACTCATTTACAAGTAAACATTGATTAGCAGCTAAACGGGCGATAAAACAGAATTTCGCTGTCAATTAAATGTCAAATAATAATTAAATAAACTAATTATGAAGCGATAGTTGTTATCAAATTTAGGGCTTGAATTTATCTGAATTTATCCAAGTTAATTGCTCTTTCACATTTATCTTAATGATAGGTATTATGATAAAAGTTTGGTTGGATAAAATTTAAGTTTAATAAATGAATAAAATCTAAAATAATTTACCAAGATTGAAATAGTTGCAAAATATCGTTCAATTGAGAGATCCGTCCATTAAGCGAGCAATTTATTACGCGTTGTTATGTCAGTACAATTCAAGGAAACGCTTAATTAACAATGTTTTCAATTGAAAATTGCCCGGGATGTGCAAGCACGTTTATTGATTTGACATTGAACAATTTTCGCAACTTTATAAATAGCTCTGAACATATAATTCTGTACAACAATGGTTTACAATAGTTAAACTAACAAGGTACATTTATTAAACTTTATTCGGGTAGAAATATACGCCCCTATGATAGCTTATCATGCTAACTTATCATGCTAAACGGTGGCCTCTTTACATAGAGCAGATATATGACAGATTATCTGGTTTAAAAATAATATGACGGCAGTGGTAGCGCCCCGATAATGCTAGAATTTGCTCACCAGGCGAGACAGACCTTGGACTAATTCGCAACTCTACTTCTGTCGTTAAGTGTAGTAAGCATTACATAAACCAGACATCAGTGTTGAGGTAAATGTAATTCTAAACCCAAGCAGTGTTCAGTCGATTGGCGACAGCAGACAATTGAACAACAAAATGGAGTTGACTTTGCTCGGTGTCGGTGAGGCCAAGTACGCGGTCGGACAGGCCGTGTCCGGTGTCTTCCGTGTGCCGGCCAGTCAGGAGCTGAAGGCCAGCGATGTGACCCTGGCGTTGATCGGCGCCATCGAAGTCAAGTGGGTTCCCACTGAGAACCTGTACGCGATGTACCAAATCGTGCCGCCAGTGGTTCTTCACGAGCAACGCAAGTGTCTGGAAATGTTCCAAGAAGTCAGCGACCGAGGTATGGCCTGTGACCTGCACGATCACCAAGCTAATCCACAATGTTTACAGACATCGTCAAGACAAATGGCATGAACGAGATATCGTTCGAGTTCAGATTGCCGAATGAGTAAGTTTTGCCTAGTTAGCTTGCAGAGTTTGAATGAGCTTGGTGAACACAGAGGCATCCCATCGTCATTCAAGTCTATCGATGGCTATATAGCCTATCACGTGGTGGCCATTGTCAAGAAGCCCGACAATAAAGAGGTTCGTATCGACCGCGCGATACAAGTGGTGTCACCGATCAGACAGACTCTGAAGGTATGAACTGATTCTACACTTCTGTTCTGTTAACAAACTTCTTCATCAGATTCCTGTCCATAACACTGTTGAAAAAGACTTCGGTGTTATTAGTCTTGGTCACGGAAAGGTATGAGTACCTAGATATTGTACTAATTTAACCTTGAACAACTGTTTTGCAATAAGATTGTTCTTCACGCTGCACTGGTCAGAAAAGGATGGGCTCCTGGTAATTGATCTGGAAATGAAATTGCTGTTCTAGCTTAACATGGCAAAATTTGACCATCAGGTGAAAGTCTAGTTCTTCACGTGGATGTGGCCAACGAGTCCTCACTGGAAGCCACGCCCAGAGCGACACTCTATCAGACTATTGTCTATCTGTTCGGCGAACGACACAAAGGCTCACAATTGGCGATCACAGAAGCAGTCGTCGGCCAGAAAGTGGACAAACACTCGACCGGAAAGGAGGTGCTGGCCATCACTATCCCGCACGACATTCCTCTGACAACAAAGACCGAGCTGATCAGCATTAAGTACCACATTCACGTCACACTCGACATTCCTCACGCGTTCGACACTCACGCGAATCTGCCGATTGTGGTCACCACCCACGAAGCTCTCGGCCAGTAATGGAAACCAGTTCTATAACCAAGATAGTCTTGTATTAGAAGTCAGCAATGACATTTTATTATCAATTTTATTAACAGTTTATTTTAGAAAAGGTGCCTTTGTTATAATGTCAACTTGTTAATCAAATCACACCGTGTTTATTAAAATGATTAGTATTACATTTGTGCTATAAGTTGTTCTGGTTAGTTTTTAAAATCAATAAAGCACAGCTAGTATCAGTCTCTTGAGACAATCTGTATATCGCTGACAGAAACTGGAATCTTTGATTTCAAATGTTTAAAACTGAAACTTTAATTAAATTCGTAGTGATATTAAAGTACAGAAAGTGAATCAGCAATTAGTGAGTAATTCGTTAA
>JAQGBE010000869.1:0-14064 GCA_034698225.1 Scheloribates latipes | reverse complement strand
TCCATCCAATCAAACAAATTGTTGGTTCGCTTCAAACAATCGGTCCAACACTTGACAAACACAACCATAGATGTAGTCAGAGCTCCGATAGAAGACAACATCTATTGGTCGAAACAAATATTTTGTGACCAATCAGTACTCGATTGAAGTTGCTAGATTATAAATAATTTGTCCGCTGTTTTAATTTTGTTTGAATTCAATTGATGAGATTCTAATCAATGTTATTTTGGTTTCAATCCACAATCAATATACAAACATTGTTCAAACATTGATCTATCAATATTTATTTTAGAATCACCTTGTTGACTGAAATGTTCATTAAGTTAGTTCCCAACCAAAACAAACATTGCTGATCTGACAATTCTAAATACAACATTGACACATATTTTTATTATTTTATCTCAAGATAAAATATATCAAGATAAAATAGACAGAACCAAGCGCTAACCCAAGAGTAACTTATTAATAACTGGACTCACTTAACTGGTGTGTACTTACCTGTCAATTAGCGAAATATCAATTACACCTTCCAATTAGAATTCGTCAAACGAAAGGTCATTCAATAGATAGAAGTGAACCGAAATTGAGTTTCTCGTATCGATAAGAGTGCCGACGAGTGCACAGACTGACGGACGTCAGAGTCTGCCAGACATGCAATCAATGCAATCAATGAGTTTATATTTGAATGAATCGCAAATCGCAATCAAAGTATGTCAGCAAACAATTAGCGCTAATCAGCCAATTGTCATCAGTCATGTGTCAATATGACACAAGCGTCAGCCAGATAAGAGCCCAACTAATTGCACCTGGGTGGTGCCCTCACTGCCTAGAGTAGCTTGATTATAGTGGATAATGTGCTTGATTATAGTGGACGCCAGGCGATAGTGCGGTGCAGTGCCAGTGCAGTGCTCCCACCAGTCAGTCAACACACACACAAACACACTGTTTGCTCGATCATTGATCATTGCTGCCACTCAACACTGAACACTGAACACCAGGTAAACACCGATCAGTGATCACATGTCCTGTCAGTGGCCAACGCCGAGCACAGACCGGCCGACCAGTTGAGTGACCGCAAGACTCACGTCATTTCTGTTGATGTTGTGGTCAGTAAATAATGGACTTTAAGATCAGTGGCACTGAATTGAAATCATTGATCCGACTCTTCACTGATGACAATCCGTCGCAGACCGAGGTCTGTCTCAACGCTCTGCACCAGATTCTGGCCAATCAGCACACGTCTCGGCCCTTCCGATGTCTCACATACCCGATGCCCGCCCTGTCGGGGGTGTCACTGCCCGATACGCCCGACACTTCACTTCACGCGTCAATTGTCCGAATCCGGGAATCGGTCGGCGCTGACCTCAGAGCCAATGAGAGCTGTTGGCGGACTGCGGCCGTCGCTATACCAGTGCCGGTGCCAAAACTGGAACAGCTATGGAACTCGTCAAACAAGAGCTTTTCCGTCGCCTTCTGGTTCTATTACGACGAATGCAAGCAAACTGTGAACCGAGTAATCAATCGGATCGACCGCCAACACAGCCGCAGCCATCAGTCCGAAGTTCACCTGATGTCAGTGGCGATGGACTCGACCACAATCGAAGTCTGGTTCGACTTCCAGTTGTCTCAGTTCGTGTACCGACTCTGTCAGCTGATTGGCGGCAGAGTGGTAGTTCAAGCTGAAGACGTTCACATCAACATCGGTGACCTGTCGGGCAAATGGCATCTCTTGAGATTCAATGTCCGCGAACAGTACCGCCGCTTCCAGTACCAGATGATGAAGAAGTCTTCGTCTGTGCTCTCAATCTCCAAAAGTATTGACGGAATCAGTGAACAAACAGTAAAACTGAACTCTTCTAATGTGATCCCCAGACGTCCCCAATCGATGACACTCTTGTTCGGCACCACAGATGAGAGTCAGTTTCGGTGGCAGTCGGGAAATGTTATGCTCTTCAGAGGCAATCTCTCGCCGGAGTCAACCCTTTGCTTGTATTGTTTGGGCTCTGACTTCGCAAACCTGAGTCACTCCGAAGCCAACGGCAAACACCGGTCACTATCGATACCAAGACATTTGGTCGACTCCAACCTCAATGAGATTATCTCTTCTCTGTATGAGATGTCCAAACCGGAGAGGACTGACTCTCTGGATGATAATATCGTAATGATATACAAGCCTTCGAAATGTGATCACTTTTTAGTCTACCCGAACAAGCCTGGAGTCAATAACTCATATCTTCCAAACATTTCCAAAATATCGTTTCCCATAACTTCAATTCGACTCATGTCTAACACGTGGCAGACGAGCGCCCAACACGTGAAAGAGCATCGGGTGTTAGCCTTTTGCGAAATCACATCCCAGACCTACTATGGTCCTCACAAAGCCGTCTTCGACATCGGAGGGATCGGAGTTTTTCTCTTCCTCTTCGCCCATATCGTTGACATATCGAGCGAAGAACACATTCAGTCCAAAGCCCTGGAACTGGTTCTCCAGGTGTTTGACTCTCACAGTGAACACAGGGATGTCTTCTTCGACAAATACGATGGCCTCTCTCTAATCACTCTAATTCTGGAGAATCCGAAAGCAATAATCTCTGAGACAATGCTCAAGAACTTTATGCTATTCTTTGTAAGTGGCTTCGAGTCAAATGCAATAATCACATCGAGCAAAGGCATGACAACTGCCATCACTTCTTGGAAGGCATGGCATCGCAACCCTCACACCACTAAAGCCTTCTATCAGACCCTCTATGCGTTGATTTCACACAAAAATTTTTATAAAAACTTTAACGTTCAGCAAATGAAACGGTCGAACGTCTTGCAGTCGATTGTGTTTCTCATCCAAGAGATGTATATAGAACTGAATCACCGCAAAGATCTTCATCTGTCCAAAGATTGTTTGTCCCTTGTCTTGAGGATTCTGAAGACATTGATCGGAAGACCGGTCGACATATCGCTGTTGAGCGAAGTGTTTGACTGCGTTCTGCTCTTACATAAGGCTGAGTCCGCTTTCATCTCTAACTCAAGAAATTCATTTTACTATTTGTTTCCATCCGTTTGGAACATCGACTTAGAAATGGTTACACAACGAACCCCTTCGCTCATCATCGATGACATCGATGTCGAAGAGTGGGGAATCATCTCTGAAGATGAGATCTCAATGACCGAAGAAGTGCTCGACGACTGTCCCGACCACATGATTGCCGGTTTGATCGAACTGATTGGCGATACCATCAGATCACTGGACGAGGACAGACTCGACAAAGTGATCGGTCCGGTCATCAATTTGGAGTATTTGGTCATTTTGGCTAATAATAAGTCATTTCGGGTCAGAGAGTGTGTGATGACTGCTCTCTACGTGTGTGTCAAGAGATGCAAATCAAGTGAAGTGATGACACAATTCTGTAGAACAAAGGGCTTCCACTTAGTGGCCAACCAATTGCATAGATATCCGGCGTCTCCTAAATTGGTGAACATCTGCTTTGGACTACTGCTTGAAGTGAACGACTTAACAGAGTTCACTCTGGAGGACACATTGGATATGAAGAAGTGCTTCGAGGACTGGCATTCACAGCTGTTTGTGCCTCTGATGGCAATCCTACCAAAAACCGTATACGACATCAGTCTTAGTCACAACGCTTTGCAGACATTCTTCCGACTCATCACATCATTCAGTATCGCTTTCCTTAAAGAGGTCTATGAAAACGGATTATTCGAGTGTTTGGCAAAAGTTTTAATTAATCACAATATTTATAAGCAAAAGTCGAAAGTCCAGGCTTTCGATACCATCGACGGCTACGAAGAAGACCTGATCAATCAGGACGTGAATATGATTCTCAAAGAAGTTTCATCTATACTGTACTCCTCGTCGGGACCGACCTCTCATCAGATATACACAAATGCATTGGACTTTTTCTCAGTCATGGAAAAGAAGTCATTGCAAGTGAACCGACAGTCCTTCAGAGAATGTCGGATATCTATGTTCGAGTCGGCCTTTGACTGCATTCAATCGGTTGCAGACGAGACCAAATCGGTGGCCTACAAGAACAACAAATTAGCCGCCGGTTTGTTTATTAAAATCTTATCATTCTTTAAAACAATCGATGAACTTTTTTCAGGTGTAAATACGGCCGAACTGTTCTTCAATATGTTTGCGGCGCCCGAAGAGAACTACGAGAGCGGATCGATTGGGCCGAACAACGAGAACCTGGACTCGTCGTCGTTCACCAGCTTCGACAGCACCGAACGCTTCCGCAACAATCAAACCAAAGTCACACTTCACAGCAAAGAAATCATCGAACGGTTCAAAGAACTGATGGTCAGATCAATTGACTTCATTTTACTCAAAGATGAAGCCATTTGTGTGAACGAAAAGGAGAAATACTTTTCGCGAAGTATTTTGCATATAATGTGTCAGATAATGGAAATGATTCAGACGGAGGGGTCGGTCGGTCGCAAAAAGAACCATTGGATCAGTATTTTATATCATTGCCGAGAGACCATCCGCTGCCAGATTGCAAGACTATTTTTATATCTCATATCTCCTGTCCAGTCGAAAGATGACCGACACTTCAGTATTTCTTTGATCACTTCATTCAATTTCTTCACACATTTAATCAAATCAAACGAAGAATTTAGTCATAATTTCAAATCATTTCTTCTCGACTTAATTGATCTGCTCGGCGAAGGTCAAGGAATAAGAGATTTGCACCATTTGATCGAAGTGATAGACAGCCAATCGACCGCTCCGTCTGATAAACACTACAAACAAGTTATCACCGATTGGTTCGACAGTCTATCGCAGGCGCGACGTAATCAAGAGCTGACTGTCGAGTCGTTGAGAGATAAATGTCTGAACCGAATGAGACCTTTGGGTCAGAAGGTGAGTGAGACGGCGACCGCAGTTACCCGAGCAGTGGTCGACGCGCAGAACAAAGAGCGCAAACAATACATTTACAACTTGAAGAGAGACCGGACCAACAGTTTTATGCTGAAGAAGACCTGGAAGTCGATAGTGAATCAGTTCACACACGAACGGGCCGTTTGGCACTTCCCCGACTCGTTCCCCAACTCGTGGTCACTCGACCCGACCGAAGGACCCAACCGTATACGTCGCAAAGTCAAGCGGTGTTTCCTCGGTATCGACAACCGGTTCTTCATTGACAAGAGCAGTCATCGCCACGAGAAACAACTGCTATCCTATATATTCAACACCGGGTCAGACCCGTCCACTGATGCCAACTCGTCGGCGATGATAGACAGACTTCATGCCAACGAACGCATAATCTATACGAGCAAAGTGTCGGTCATCACTCCCGATCAAGAATTTCCCGGAGAGATACTGATCAGCAATTCTTGCATTCACTTCGTCAGTGAAGGCCCCGAAACAAACGGTTCTGTAATCAGCGATATCCTGACTGAAGTGTTGGCCTTCGAAGAGATTCAAGAGATCCAGAAACGAAGATATCAGTTGCAGAACAACGCTTTGGAGATGTTTTTGACCAATGGTCAGACGTATTTGATTGCGTTCGAGTCGAGTGGTGTGCGCGAAGAGTTCCTCACACAGATATCGGGTCGAAATCTGCCCAATTTGGCCGAAAGCAAGAATCTGGTGGCTCTCACACAGATGTGGAGGGAGAGACAGATCTCCAACTTCGAGTACCTGAGTCACCTGAACAAGATCAGTGGCCGCACATTCAACGATCTGATGCAGTACCCGATCTTTCCGGTCATATTAGCCGATTATGAGTCGGCTGTCCTCGACCTGACCGAAGCCAAGTCCTTCCGCAACCTTTCCAAACCGATGGCAATTCAGAACCGAAGCCGCGAAAAGTATTACATCGAACAATACAATTACCTGAAGACTGAGTATGAGAGGAACGCCGCCAACGGCGAGCATATGATGGCCGCCACTACCGCTCCCTTCCATTACGGCGCGCATTACAGCAACAGTGGAACAGTCCTCCACTTCCTGGTCCGTCTGCCGCCCTTCACGCAGATGTTCCTCAACTATCAGGACAACAACTTTGACATTCCGGACCGAACTTTTCATTCGATGGCCACTTCTTGGAGACTGGCCACCGCCGAGTCAACCACCGACTTCAAAGAGTTCATCCCTGAGTTCTTCTTTCTGCCAGAGTTTCTGATGAATAACGAGAACTTCGATTTGGGTGTCCGTCAGAGCGGAGAGCGCGTACACAACGTTCATCTGCCGGCCTGGTGTCGGAACAACGCCCGGCTCTTCGTCTTTGTTAATCGTCAGGCATTGGAGTCGAATCACGTGACCAAGAATTTGCGCAAATGGATTGACCTCGTCTTCGGCTACAAGCAGACGGGCAAAGCGGCCATCGATGCCATCAATGTCTTCCATCCGTCCACTTATTACGGCACCGATATCTCCAAAATAGAAGACCCGTTGCGCCGAATGGCCATTCAGACCATGATCAAGACGTTTGGCCAAATGCCGCGCCAGCTCTTCAATACCCCGCACCCACTGCTCTTGCAGCACATTCAGTTGCCGAAAGAGCGAGGGGTTCCTCAAGTGATGCCCGAAGTGATTGGCCTTAAGTGGGGCTCATATGTTGGCTCGCCTTCCGAACTCGAACCCAATATAGCGTTCAAAAAGTCATATTCTGTGCCAATCAGTCAACTGATAGCCCTCTCAACCAACGATGTGTTTGGACTTCCGTCGGACTCCACTCTATTCGCGTCTTACAGTCGCCAAAAGGGCGGAGCGCTTATCAACGCCTTCTATATCACATCGAAAGCTCTGTTCCAGTGGTCGACACCCGACTCGAGCATCAAAGTGATTATGGACTCATCCACTGTGACCTTCAACGAGGCCACCGTCACCTTAGATGAGGTCAGACCTGTTGCACACTTCCATTGGATGTCTAACTAAATGGCGATTTCATTGCAATAGATCTCGATTTGCAAATCAGTAGTCAATCACAACGTATTACTCGTCGGCTATGCCTCCGGTTTAGTGAACGCTTATGTAATCGGACAGCCGTTGAAGGTATGTCTTGAGACTTGCCGTCACCGGTCGCTCATTGCTTGGTCTCACTCACAGTCTGGTCAGTCGATTGCGCTGAAGGCGAGTCAAACCACACTTTATGGCCACTCGAGTCCAGTCAAGTCGATAGCAATGAGCAAATCGTTTAGTATTGCGGTCACGGGAGACGCCGACGGACTCTGCATTGTCTGGGATTTGAATCGTTTCTGTTATGTCAGAACTCTTTGCACTCACGAGTCTGCCATCGATTCGGTGGCCATCAGTGAGACGTTAGGCGACATCGTTTCGGTGTATCGCCGGTTCGACACACAAAACGAGTCCTCTTTTGCCGTCCACACTATCAACGGAGAAGTGGTCGGTCGGGTGGACACCGACTCTCACATTACAGCGGTGTGTCACTCGAGCGCACCCGAAGGTCAGTCCGTCAATGTCATCGCCACCGCTTTTGCCGACGGGTCCATCAAATTATGGACTTCTTGGGACTTGACTTGTGTTCGGGTTCTGAGGGCTGACATCGAACTACCGATCGTTTGGTAAGACTTTGTTTCTATGATTGATCCCAAGAGTTAACTGTTTGTCCGACTCGTGTCCCACAGTCTGACCTATTCTAACGACAACCAACTCTTATACGTCGCCTATTCTGACCAATCAGTGATCGTTTGGGAGAACGGCTCCAACAGACGGACCAATCGGACCATTAGTTTAACACTTCTTTAGATTTTAATAGATATTTATATAAATTGTTGTCGAGTTTTATTGTTTATAAATTGTGAGATATTTTATATTTTGTGATAAAATTATGTACAAAAAGAGTATTTTATACAACGTTTTGGGAAATGAGTCTTCAATTAAATGATTTGATTTTAGTCGTCTTGTGTTGTGTTCGACACTTTGTCAACATTTGCTTCATCGACAACACTGTCTGCGACGGGAGGGCTGTTCGGCGTCTGTTCCGTCTTCTGAGTGTCATTGATGTCAATCATTTGCAATTCCCTGTTCTCATAGGCCCAGAAGCCGGTGATGTCGACCAATATATTGACGATTGTTTCCGAATGACCGCTAATCACAACAATCGTTATGTAGAAACGGACTAACACTATGAGAGTGAGTAATACCACGCAATCAGGTCCTCGAATGTGATGCGGCCCTCCCTCTCCGGTCTGACCATATCGAAGATCTCATTGACCACGTCCTCCACAGCCAACGGCTCCTGACCCTGAGCTTTGAGGTGCTGCTGAATTGACTGAACTCATTGGTCAGTCAATCAATTCGTGTATTGATTGAAATATAAAACCTTAAAGAAGTAATTTATAGTAAAGGCATCGATATATCGCTGGTTATTGATGTCGAGCACATTGAAGAAGAAGTGAATGGCTTGCGGTTCCTTTCGGTTCTCGAGGGCCAGAATTATGTCGACAAATGTCTTGAAATCCTTTGAATAACAACCAAAGTTCGGATTTATCTGCGATTCAGTGATTCTGATTGACTCACGATTTCGTTGTCGTAAGTGATTACCACTTCGAACAGGCGTTCGACAAAAGTATTGGTGAGATTGCCGTACCTTAAAAGACAACCATTGAATGGCTGACTAAACAATCGAATTGTCAATCAATTGCTTACTTCTTAAGTTCTGCTTTGGAGAGCATTCCGTTGTGGTCTTCATCTAACCTATCAGTTGGTCAACAGTTATCCAAATAAATTACCACAAATCAACTCATACTTGAGATAAATGCTGTAAAGTCTGAGTGTATTTGTCGCCGAAAACCAATTGGTTTCCTCCCGAGTCTTATTTAGATCTTCGTCGCGAAGCTATTGATTGACATTTGAGTGGCAAATGTCACCAAATTATGAGCCATACATACCTCGAGCAGATCATCGAGAAATCCCGAATTTAATATATCGAGAATTTTGATTTTGTTGTGTCGATACGGATCTAAAAAGAAGAAAAACTTTCGGACGGCTGTGCAGACATAGAACGGGTGGAACGCTTTGTCCAATTGATCCAACTTTTAGTGAAACAAAGATTTATCGACAATCAGATGATGGCAATGACAGACCTGAGTCAAAGTCGGAATCAGCTCTTGGATGTAATTCTCAAGATCCTACACAACCAGTAATTATCACCAGAAAGTTACAACTGATGGCTAGAACTGACCCCTTCTTTGAGCATTCCCTGTCCAGTCATGTCATACAAGGAGAGAGCGATTCTGGTCTGTCGTAACCAAACTTTTCGCATAATATAATTGAAAAAATTTAAAATCGAAATCTTTCCGTTCGGGTCATTGTCCAGAAGTTTGGCGAACACTGTGGCCGTGAAGTACACCCTTTGGAACGGTCATCAAAATCAAGACATCATTGCTTTAGTAGTCCGACAGACCTGGCCTTTGACTTGGGCTCCAGAAGAGAGCAGATTCTCTTGAACTCCAAGTAATCGACGCGTTGTTCGGATCCGTCGGACGTCTGCGGACACGACTTCTCTAACAATACCCACAATCCCTGACAGACCGACTCATAAGAGAGACAATAGACTTCATCGAAGCTAATCACAAACCTGGAGCTCTTCATTATCGATAGCCGTTTCGCTCAACTTCTGAAGAAACAAAGCTCTGAAATGCAAACGAGAGGTCAGTCAACAATCGGGTCGTATTGTCTTCGAACCGATTCTCTTCGCGGTCGCGGAACTCCTTTGAGTCCTTTGAGTTGGTGTTTGGGGCAATCTATGGCCAACAATTGGTCACTCGTGGTCACTGATCATGGCTATTTGACTCACCTTCTCGTAGAACTTGGGAATAGTCTTCAGGTTGAAGCGTTCGGGTGATCGGTCACTAGTTTTGACCGCTTCGGCCATCGGGAGGTCACTGTCTGCGGACATTCAAACCATTGTTTTGTTCTTCAAATTCAAATCTGGAGTCAAATGCGATGACCGGACGACTCGTTTGGTGTCTCTGCGGTCGACCACAGAAGCACTCAATGAGTCAATCAGTTGTTTGTCAGTTGTCTGCCAATGCGAGTCAACACTCTTTGAGGCAATGGTTTGCGATAAGTGTCAGAAGAAGTTAGGTATGTCTTCAGTCCACACCCGACCCGAGTCTTCACTAACCATTTCTGACCACTTCAGGCAAAGTGATAACACCCGACACCTGGAAGTCCGGCGCCCGTAACACGACAGGTGAGTAATGAAGACATTTGTATCCATCGACTAACCACTTGTTGACCTGAAGAGAGCGGAGGCCGTCCGGTCAATGAGAACAAGGCTTTGACTGCCAAGAAGAACCGGTTCTCGCCATACGTGAAGTTCGAGACGTGTCGTATCTGTAAATGTAAAGTCCATCAAATGGGGTCCCATTACTGCCAGTGTAAGTGTCCGCTCAATACACGGCTGACCACTACTGACCACTTCTTCCACAGCGTGCGCCTACAAGAAGGGTATTTGTGCGATGTGTGGCTCCAAGATATTGGACACCAAGAACTACGCCCAGAGCTCTGTCTAAGTGCGACCAATAGTGACGTCAATACAAACCATTTTTACGTTTCATTTCGTTTCTGTTTTAATACAATTCACAACATTTAAATCGATTTTAAGTCCAAATGCGATCTTCAGAAGAGGAGAACCAATTGTCTGGAAGTGACATTCGCTTCAATCCTCCGCTTTATATTCAAAGATATCAAAAAGCGTTCGACATTTTGAACCAAAACAAAGACATCGTCAGAATCGCAGACTTTGGCTGCGCTGAAGGCAAGTTCGTCCGTCGCCTGAAGAAGTTGGCCTCAGTTGAAGAGATCGTTTGTGTTGACATCGATGACATTAGTCTAGAGTATTGTCAGAATGAGGCGCGACCTCTGGCCTGGGATGCCATCTTCGGTCGCTCCCAATCCCTAACTATCAACGTTTTGAAAGGAAGTGTTGCACAAAAAGACAGTCTTCTGAAGGGCTTCGATGCCATCACTTGCATCGAACTGATCGAACACTTGGCTATAGACACGATATCCCAGTTAGTGGAGAACATCTTCGGCTTCATTCGTCCCAAACTGGTAATCATCACAACACCGAACTCCGAGTTCAATGTCGTGTTCCCTCAACTGAACGGCACTAACAAACTGAGACATTGGGACCACAAGTTTGAGTGGACTCGACAGCAGTTCACCGATTGGTGTCATTCAGTGGTCAAAGCATACGATTTCTACTCATTTGAGATGACAGGAGTCGGAGAACCGCCCGACGGCTACATTGATATCGGCTTTTGCACACAAATCGCTGTCTTCAGGAAGAATGACATCGAATTCAATAATAACAACCAATTAGCAGAAGTGGACGACAAAGAGTACTCCAATTACCGACCCATCGATACATTTTATATTAGGAAAAGTGATCGAAAAGAACCGACGGATGAGAACGAAGAGCCAATCGACTGGGACTCTGTCCTCGGCTGACGAGGCGTTGAGTCGTATTTACAAATCATTTATTGCTTTCATATCTTTAAACATAATTATGTTTTGAGATTAAAACCATTTATTTGCAAACATGTGTTAAATCAAATCATTGTAGCGGCGAATCGCGTCTCGAGTGATCGAGTCGTGAGAAAAGTAGCGGTCGTTTCGGTGACAGAACCGAGTCGTTGGCCGACAGGTAGTGAAGTGAAGTTTCGGCGCTTCTCAGCAGAGTTTGATTCTTCGATGTGTTTTGGTTGGGCCACAGAACGCAATACGAGGTGAGAGACCGCGGCGTTCCGTTGGCATACATCGACTGATTGGACTTGTTGTCGAACTCAAGAGGAATATGTGAGACCACTCCAGAACTCCAGCAGACAGTTAGAAGCGATCCGTTTCTGAAGGCGTCGTGAAATGAGATCAATAGTGGGATTTCGTCACTCAATCCGTGGACAAAACCAATTGGAGTGATCTCTAGAATCGATTTGACGACTGTCTTATACAAAGCGATGTAATGTCTGTTCTCTGTCGGCAACAATAAGATCTGTCAGATGACAATAAGTCCAATGCAAATGACAAACCTTTGAAACTAATGGCCAATCGTTCGCTGTTCTTATCCCAAGCCATGTCCTGCACGTGTCCGCCAACTCTGATCCCATTTGGAAACTCAACTGCAGACAAATCCAGAGCTTTATGAAAGACATGAGAACCGCCGACTTCTTTGACTTCAGGGCTGTCGTAAAAGAGTAGTGCGAACACAGACAACGCGTTTTGCGGCGCTACCAGAAGAATGTGGCCTTTGGGTCGACTCCAGACCGCCGTCTGACATAAGCCATCAAACATTTCATTCCACTTACGCGAAGACCAGGTCTTGTTTTCGTAGATTCTGATGTGATTGGAAGTGGTGAAGCAGAGGAGACGAGAGTTGTCGGGAGACCACAAGACTCTTGTGAAACAAGTTCCCCATTGGCGGACACTTTTCACTTCTTCTGGAGATTTGGTTGTATCGATAACTATAATCTTTGATGATTGCGGACCACATGCGGCCAAACAGTGACCCAAATAGTCGAATTGGAGGTGAGTTAAAGGCACGGGTATTCTGGTATTGATGACTCGGACACAATCACTTGAGAGTCGATACTGTTTGACGCGAGTATTCACTGTCCAGATAAGTATTGCGGTCTCGCAACCGACTGCAAGAATGTCCTCTCGGGTTGGGTTCCAGCAAAGAGACGACACTTTGCTTTGAAGCGAGTGTTTCATCAGAGGAACGAACGAAGTGTCGGCCGAATAGACATAAATGGAGTCATTGACCAGACAGAGGGCACACCTGACACTCGTCGGGTGCCACTCAAAGGCCCGAATCAGTCCATTCTTCCAGTCCATTGATTTACTGAATTCTTGACATAATTCTTCGTTCGTTTTCTACGAGTGAAGAGATGTTGAGACTGAGAGATGAGGTCATTCACGCCATGACTTACCAAAGCGTAAGGATAGAAGAAGACATAAATGGCCAGCACTAGTGTCCAGATATCGAGCAGAAACTGTGCCGTCTTCTGAAATAACTTCGCCGACCACTTGTTGTTCAGCTCTTCGTGGTTGTCGTAATCGGCAGCCATACGAAGACTGGCGGCGAAGCCTCTGTTCCGGAGGCAACGAATCCATTGCTTGTAAAGAGTGATGTCTTTGACTACGAAAATGTTTTCCACCGTCTCGTGACTCGTCGCCGGCTTTATTATGTCTTCGGCTCTGATGGCAATCGATGGATATGTTGTTGTCTGAAGTGTGACATATATGATATCAGATGGTCAGATGAAACAATCAATTGACAGTTAACTGAGACATTGCGATGAGCTTAAGAGTCATTACCTCATCGATGACCAGACAGTCGTCGAGTCCTTCGTCAAGCCATAGGTCGGACTCACGAAGAGTTCTCGCGATCAGTGGTTGTGGCGATGGAAACGAATCCAAAGACATGACAAGAAGTGCCGGCAATCGCACCAAACGTTCAAATGTGAGACCGCTTTGTGACCGATGTGTCACACAAATGACGTTCGCCTTATTGAGGGCAACACTGAAGAAGAAGCGATTGGAACCGATCGGAACAGATTGGAACCGATTGGCTGATTGCCAGTGATTGGCCTCATTTGGTTCTCAACTCTATCAGATGATCGCACGATAATAATCATAGTATAATTTGTCCGCTGCTTATTTATTTCGATGTTTATAATTTAATGTTTTACCAAAGTCAATTGTCAAGTATCGAAAGCAAATAGGTCTATAGCTATAGCTAGGTCAAAATAGAGCTGCAAATAAAGTTGTCGACCAAGATGACACACCAGTTTCACACTGATTCACTAGTTTCACTTCCTTGTACAAAATGGCTTTCTGTCGATTTCTATAAATTAAATTGATTGGCCATTGATATACCATTGTCTTGACCAGTCTTGACCAGATCATTTTTCGAAAATCCAACAATTGACAAACCAAAAAAACAAATTTAAGCAGAATTGCGAAATCGCTAACATCGTGTCGACTTACCAACACTATTAACACTTAACGTCCTGAATGAAGTTTGTTTCACCTTGTCTCGAGCAAATTCTCCAAGTCAGAGCCAATCAGAG
>JAQGBE010000868.1:0-14070 GCA_034698225.1 Scheloribates latipes | reverse complement strand
ATAAATGTTTAAACAAAATTTTATTTTACCCAAACTTTGAGTCAACTTTTGTTTTCATCGCTTATTAAAGGCAATCAATGCCTTCTATTGAATATATTGCTATATATCGATCCATTTATCATAGAATGTGATCTGGATCATTATGTCTAGCATTGATCGTAAGGTGTGTTTGGCGGACGGCCCACACGACCGGAGCGCAGCCCTCAAACCCACTTCACTGCCAAACTTTATTTCATACATAAATCGATTAATTTTGAAATATTGTTGACCATGATCCTCTTCGTTGAACACAGACTAACTCACCCACTAATAATTGTCATTGGTAACTTTTGAAACAGGACTTGATTGCTGGCTAACCGTCAAAATAATCTTATCAAATAACTCAACCATTTATAAGAGGATTAAAACTACTAATAAAACTAACTGTCATTCTATGGCATTCTATGGCATTGAACAGCGATTAAGTTGAATAAAGCGGTCAAATGTGTCCAATTGGCTGCCGAACGGCCGCAACGCTCAATGCGCCGGGTCTTCCACTATCTCTATAACAACCACAACGAATGGTAAACATTGGGAACTGAATAGCAGTGAAAAAGTTCGAACATTTGATTAGTTGTGGTTTCAATGCTTTCTCCAGTTCTTTGTTTCCATAAAACACATGAAATACTGCGATGAAGTGAAACAACACTTTTTCGGATGTTTTTGTGCAATCATTGGATTTTTGTTTACGTATTTACAAATACTTAATTTGAGTGATTGTTTTCACTGTCGGTCGTGATTCGAGTCAATAGTTTGTGAGACTAACGATGCGCTGAAAGCCATCGCTTCTGACGGCTCTTTCCCGATGACGATGGACTCAGGTATCGATCACTCGACTGATTGCCTAATGTATGCATTGATCACTAATTGATTGGTCACCGATCAGAAGCAGCGATCGACACGACGGCTGCCGACACTCATCCGTGCGGTCTGTGCGGCAGGAAATTCCTGTTCGACCGACTGGTATGTTATGGCCAACACTGACAGACACCTCATTGACTCTCAATTGAAAATCTTATCAATTATTAATCAGTGCTATGAATGGCATTCATGTCATTCAACTGCGAATGTGACCGACAATCGACTTTTGTTTTTGAGCCAAACAGAACCAGGAGATTGAAAAGCTAATTGAAAAGTGGGCTCTTGCCAAGTACAAAAAGATTGAATCGCTAGGAGATAAACGACAGCGCTATTAGTATAACTGTATTGCGCAAGGTGCTTTGATATTTATAGACTTGTCATTTTGTTTTCCAATCGTATATTATCTTACTAAAGATCAAGATGTTTACTCTAAATGGAATATTAGAGCTAGTCAAAATTAGCAAGAAAATCGAGCTAGAATTATCGTGAATTTAAAATGGTAATTTATGAAGAGAGGCTAGATCATTTGGCACGAAACTAACGATCGAAACTAATGGAGTGATCGATATTGGAGTCAGACATCGATTAATAATCAAAAGCAATGAAAACTTTTTTTCGGTAATAATGAACGCGAAAAATTTGAATCTGACCTTGCTCTCACTAAAATTATAATTAGCTCGCATGTCTTACTCCCATTCCCACAGCCAGATCACAATATAATTAACATTTTCCCACTATTACTTGTAGTCACACTTTCGCTACCATCACAACAACCGAACTATTGCTGACAAAAATTATTAGACATAAATAGTCTGCAAATTATCATTTCTAAAATGTTTTGCAGACTATTTATTCGGATGTTTTTGTCTGAGATTTTGGCTACAAATTGATTGCTAAACAGTTTTCGGTTTCACAACCTGTGAATCCATTATTCAGTTTTCACTCGATATTCATTGAGAATACAATTTTCTTCTTCATGACAGACCACTACTAAAGCCAATTGAATTGAATTGAATAACATTTCAGATAATAGTAATATTGTTTTCAAATAACTTACGAACCAATCGATTGAACGATAATATTAACTGATTTTACTAATATATAGAAATCTATCGATTCTTTTTGAAGTCACCCACTCGTGATATACATTCATCTCGAGTATATTGGCTTTATGCTCTTGATTATTCATTCAGACAGCTGTACACTACTTGTATTGAATTTGCATAATATAGCCTAGATATAAAATCTTCTGATATTACACTTTCAATTATAGGATATCTCATACCCGAAGCGCTGAAGTGATTTTGATGCTAAAAAGGCATATATTGATGTAAATGATGGCTAAATATAAGCCCTTCTACCACTCTTATGGCTCTTAATAGCGACCCATTTGGGCTGCTATTAACGCCATAGGCTTTCCTCCGCCAGATTTCCCTACCAGTTAGACGTGACACTTGACACCAAAAGCTTCACCCTCAAGCTTAATCTCTTGCTAATCTAATCCCCTAATCCACTAATCCAAAGCTAATCTCCTGCCCTCAATACGTTAATCAGAAGGCAAATGTCACTGCCTCATAACTGCCTCATCACTCAGCGCCGGTTAAGAGATATATATTTCTATTCTCTCTTTTTTGTACTGAATTATAGATGATATTTGCACTTAATAGTCGAAAACCAGTGATCTATTTACTTTTGTTTATTACTCAAAACGATTGGTAATTGACATTTCGTCCGAAATTAATAGACATTTCGAGCCCTAAATTTTAATTATACCCCGAATATTGAGACTCTAACCCATATTCCCAGCGCAGAGACAGAGCCCACCGATTGTTATCACAAATTCTGAGTAACGCATAGAACCCGTGGTTTCGATGCCATTGTGTAATAGCGGTAATGCATTCATTAAAGCCACGATTTATAGCAATACTGGATATAATTAATACTCTTTGCAATACATTTTCACATTTCCTGGTATTTCATGAGTCGTTCCACTTATCAGAAGAGTTAACGAATCAATTGGTTTTTAATCTGGTTTTTAACGCTAATTTTATATCCATATTATTACAAATAAATAACAATTTCAGTGAATAGTAGTTTCTTATTTAACCTTGCTATATTCAAGTGTTGTAATACAAGTGTATGCTTTGATTTATATGTCTATTTTATGCACTAATGTTGTTATCCGGGAATTAATTACATTAATTTGCAGGAAAAACACCAAAAAATATGTAACAAAACAAAGGAATCACAGAAAAGGCGTAAAGTATTCGAATCGCATAAACAAAGGGCAGACTTGGAACAAGTGAACGGCTTTCCGGTGACACCGCCCTCCAAGCCATCGACAGCCAGTGAGGACAAGGATAGGGCGGCCAAAAAGAACTCTAATTGGAGGGCCAAACACGAAGAGTTCCTCCGGACGGTGAGGCAGGCCCGGGGCGAGAAGGTGGACGAGCCCGAGAGGACCGGCGCTGAGAAGAACGGGCCGCGAGTGCCGGTCGGATACATTGTCTGCCAGTTCTGTGGCCGCAACTTCAGCGATAAGGCCGCCGACCGTCACATAGAGTGGTGCAAAGAACAAAAGGCGCGCATTCCTCGAAGTGCCACAAACTCGAAGGCATTGGAGAGAATGAAAGCCAGAACTCAAGTGAGTCCGCACTTTAATTAATTTGTATTTCAATAGAATCTAAATCACTATAAAACTTGCGAACATTGGCCACAATAGCCAGGCGTTTCATAAATCGTTTTATTTCCAACCATTTTGTCGTTAGATTAATTACGAAAATGACTTTTCTGTAAATGCGATGGAATTTTTTTCTCATTCATACAACTTGTGTGCAGAGGTTTGCATATTATGAGAGATTAGTTCTGGTTTTCCAATGATGTGATTGCAAACTATTATTGCAGAATATTCTCGTGAAAAACAAATATTTCTTAAAAGAGCAATGCATTTATTGATTGAGTATTTTACCGACGAATTGCATCGGAAACCGGCGGCCAAGACGTGAGCCGTGATATGTCAGAGACGTTCACTTCATTAATCATTGCAAATGACTTTCTTTCGGCAATAATTAGTTTTTACGTTAAGACAATTAAGTTTTGTTTTTACACAATTCTATTGATTTTTGTATTTGTTTTTATATCAAAATTTATTGCCCGAAAAAAGCAAAACTTAGGAACCAATTGGAAATGGAATACACAATTGGTTTCGAAAAATTCATTTTTCAATCGATTATTAATAAAACACTAAAACAAGGATTTATTTTATTTGCATCCAAACGGCACTTGAAATACACAACAAATACATTACTAGATATCAAAACGGAATAAATATTTAATGGGTTTCAGTGTATAATATATTTTCGGGCCATAAATGCATTGCAATTCTGTTCCTCATATTTATTGTTCTCAATATCCCGAATATTATTATTGAAATTAATGGACAAAAAAATGATAATTCGATTGCATATCAGTAATAGATTAGACTGCGAAACACCAATCACTAACATTAGGGGCAAACAAACTCTTTACAAGAATATTCTGGGCATTAGTGACTATAAAAGCGATCATTAGCTGATAGTCGACTGCCATTACATGTACTCCGATTGCAAGTTCAATGTTTGTCTCAAACACTTTCCAGTATAAGCCGCTGCCAAACAAGTCTTCGCCAAAGACCGAAACGCCTCCCAAAGTGATGGGCAGCCGATCGCAACCGCCGACGCCTCCGGTCAATAGGAAAACTTCCCAAACTCCCCAAAAGATTCCCCAAAAGGCAAAGCCTCCCAATAGTCTACCATTGAATCAGAAGCCAGCAGTCGATCCAAAGACGAAGACATCGCCGCGAGTGGTGCCTAAGAACAGGCGACCACTGCCGTCGCCGCCAACGAAGTCCAAGTTTGTGGACAAACAGCGGATCAATTCGCTGTCCCGACCGAAGAACATGTCGCCCGACAGTCTCGAACACCTACTCAAACAGAGCGAACCGGTGATGAAGTTCAAGGAGAAGTTTCCCAACTATACCACTCACAACACAAACTTCCTTAAGAATGATACGATGAAAGCACTGCTGAAGAAGACCGAGTCCTACATCGGTGGTCCGCGGACTGTGCCCGGGGTGCGCACCGGAGGCATGTCTCCCGTCAAAGGCGACAGTTATAATCAGAATGGGTGAGTGGCACACACCTTGCTAAATTTAGGTGTTTGTTTAACAAACTGAGTACTATCTGACCATTTATTTGAGGCAAACACATTGCAAACCATTAATCAATTTCGGCGAACCTTTTGTTCCAATTTGTTTGCTATCGATTATTCCCAAACAAAAGTGAATCACATGTTTTGAAAACACATTCTGTGCTCTAAATTCTCGTATTCTTTAGGGAACTTATTCTGTGCACAGAATTCTGCACAGAATCTCATTAATAATATTGTTGCTACAGATCGATACACATTTTTCTACCCTTAGTTAATTATTTACAACGTCTTGTTTATTAAGTAACATGCTAACATGCTGTAGTTGCTTTATATTGATATAATAATTAACATTTTGATTGTATTGTCGTTAATTACATTATTGTTTGTCTCACCATTGCTTCTTCTTCTCTCATAATAGTCATTACAATAATCATCAGATGGTCTCTGAAGAGGAAGAATTAGAGAAACTAAAGACCAGAATAGAGGAAATGTATTTAAATGGGAGCACAAAATACAAACCAAATTCACTGAATGGAAGTCATAAACCGGACACCGAATACCAGCCGGTAATCAACGGCAACCACAACAACCACAATAAGGCCAACAGCGAGAGCACGACCCGCGGCAGTACCAGTGGCTCCAGTGTCGAGTCGTCTTCCATACCGACCCCACCGCGCGACGACGGGTCCGCCGATGGCCAGCGGTCGCAGGCGTCTTCGGCCGAGTCGGGAGGTCTGCCCCGATTCTGTCACCAGTGCGGCACCAAATACCCGACCACTATAGCCAAGTACTGCTACGAATGTGGCTCTAGAAGACTAGGCACTGTCGGGCCCTTTCTCAACCTAGATTAATGTCAAATGTGAACTAAATAATGGACTAATTATTGCCATTTTAATCGAATTTTATAATTTCCCATTTTATACTCCGACTCTTCACTATATTCATACTCTTCACAGTCCGACCCCTTATCCGAATAGACCGGCCGTTCATTACTGCAACACAAATGTGTAATTGAATGAAACGGCTGTCCATTACCCAGACATTTGACAATCATTTGTACATTTAATTACAAATATTGAGATTATAGTTATTAAAGATAAATGATAATTATTTTCAAACATCAATACATTAATTGTCAATAACTCGATGCAATAATTTTGTGGACATTGAACCGATGCTAAGAAACAAGTGATACGACTGTTATTTGTTTGAAGTTTATTCTTAAAAATTGCGATAAATAAATAAATGATAAATAAATTGCGTTTTATTTCATTCTAATTCATGCCATTTATTACACCCAATATTTCATTCAATACCTGGATAACAATTATCAGGTGAAGTCAATTTACCTGATCGGTAGCTATGCTATGATGACTACTATAGAGATGAACCTGAAGGTCAAGTTTATTTTTAAAAATTAGATATAAAAAATTGTTAAACCCAATTGAGCAGGTGTAATTTTTAAAATTCAAAATACTAACTACAGTTTGACCCCGCTATAAGAACATCGTCGGTGAAAACAAAATTTCGTTCTTATATCTGGGTTTACTTATACCAGGGCCATGTTAAATATAGGTATTAAGGTTGGGATGGGTCTCGTTCCATAAATATCCGTTTTTTATAGCGGGGTTAGACTGTATTCGAATATATTGATTTACATTTATCCAATGTTTGGATAACTGTTAGTTCATTAAATCATTTAAAAAATGATTTTAAAATCAAATATTTATATATTTATATTTATGTATTTATACAAGTCCAGGAATCCCGGTGGCGTTGCCACCTCCGACGGCTAAATCAGTTTAAATCCAGTGTTTCTATCGTTAGTCAAAGTTGTCTATCTTTAGCGACATTGATATCAACTGTAAATGAGTTGTAAGCCAACGCCGCGTCACGCGGTCAACAATTAACTGCTGCGCTTTGTTTACATTTGAGCCACTCGTTGGCCGTTTAATTTCAAATCTCGACAATGGTCGCGAGCTACCAAGCCACTTTTATATTGTTTATGAAATCCTAAAGATTTTTGTTATTATTATTAGCGTTGGGCAATTTCACGGTTTTTAATTTTGACTTTGAAATTTCAATAATTTCCCAGATCATCATTTTATGCTTGGAGTGAGACATGACACAAGAAATTTCACTGAAAGTTCGTTGAAATTTCAGTGCGAAATTTCCACCTCTGAAAAGCAGCCCAACACTAATTTATTTTATATAATTATTCATTTTAGGCAAACATTGCGATTAAAAGCAAATATAAATCAAATAATTGGAGAACAAATGAAAAATCAGTATTTAATGTGGCATTGACCATGAAATGTGATTTAAAAGTGTTGAATTAACAACAAGTTGATTAACAAGGTATGAAAAAGTTTGAATAGCGGTTTGCATACGGTTAGTGTTAGTGTGTTTGTGGCCAATAGAGTCCGCTGACAGTCATTACACAGTCGTTACATCACAGCTGACGAGTCAGACGAGTGAGCGTACAAATAGTGGTAACCATTTGTTGACACTCTCTGTTGACATCGGATGAGAGACTGTGAACGCAAACACAGACCCAACGGACTGACAAGCGATCAACCGATCGACTCAAGCAAGTGGTGAACGAGTGGTACACAAACAGACAAAATGTGACACAAGACTGAAGATTTGGCTTAAGATTGATTAACGTTTTGACCGCAACCGACAATTCACTCGACTGTTGGCCTCACTCGCGAGCCGACCGATTGATAGGCTGAAGACGTTTCGGACACTAATTGGCCGCAAATATGTCTGACAAGAGCTCCGATGAAAGTGAACTCAAAAACAATAATCTGAACCAAAACGACGTGAAAAGCAGTGAATCGCTAAATAATGACATCAATCGCAACACAAATGGTGTTAAGGTTGACGACAGAAGTCATAAAAATGGTAAACAATATGTGATTTACTGTTGATTGGCTGCCATACGAGTCATGTCTGTCATCAGGTCTGCTAAAGCCTTGCCTCTCTCTGACAGGAACAGTGCCACTGATGGACAGCCACCCGTTGACGCCCACCATCGACACCGACGGCCAGTCATCGTCCTCGACGGGCAGTGGCAGCCAATCGATGGCCACCACTTCGAGCGCCGACAGTCAGACCTATAGCCCGAAGATTCCGCCTCTGGAGCAAAGGGTCACATATCTGGGCAGCACTGCCATCAACGCTCCCCGAAGTGAGTCGGAGATCCAGCGCAATATGGCTGTCCTCAACGACAGTCCCTCAGCGATGGACATCGTTCTGATTGTGCCAAAAACGCCCGAAGATTGCGTTCAGATGATTGAAATCTGTGATAACAGCGCCGATCAGACCGCCGGCGGCACCGGCGATGAGCTGTAAGTGGAGTAGTGTTAGTGGCCATTGAATTGACCGATATTTTAATAATAGTGAGGGTAAAGGGAAGCAGAAATCGATGGGTGAATTCCCGATATCGCGCATCATTTTCTGTGCCCGAGGCAAAGCCGAGTCCAATGAGCGCAACTGTTTCGCGTTCACCGCATCGCACGGCCAGACGTTCGAGTCCGGGGTCATTCAGTGTCATGTGTTCCGGTGCCAGTCCACGGATGTGGTCGCAGCTATACTTCACGCCTTCGGACTCGCGTTCAGGTATCGCATCAATTCAATGACCAGACATTTAACCATTCAATTGATCACTGAAGACGTGTAGCTCCGAACAACTCCAACCAGGACTTCACTGTTGTGATGGAAGCGGGTCTCGAGATTCGCGAAGACGCCGGCGACGGCAAGACGACGGTCTGTCCTCGAGATAAGGAGTGTTTTAAGCTTAAAGCCAATACAGAAAAGAAGATTTGTATCGCAATATTCCAAGATTTGAATCAATCCAGGATCAACTTGAATATCGAGAAGTGCTTCGGAATGCTGTTATCACCCGGTAATCAATTGTCTAATTAATCTGTCATATGATTCAACACTTTTGCCTAAATTGATAATTTGATGGAATGTTTTCTCATCTTCAATATGTCTAGTCATAAAACACTTGATCACTTTTGAATGTGCAAGCTAATCGATATACAAATGTTAACTGTAGGTCGTAATATCAAGAGCTCGGATATGGTTGCGATCGGACTCTTGTCGATGACCAAAAATGTGATATCTCTTGACAACAATCGCAAAGCCGTCCCTCAGTGGCAGATAATTGGTGCATGGAACCCAAGCGAACCCCTGTTCGAAGTGTTAAACACAGAGACGGCCAGAGATACCAGAGTTTACTTCACAATCGCCGTCGATCTGGTGGTGTCCGGCATCCAAGAGCCGGTTCGGTTCGTGTTCGAGGCCAAGGCGAAGATAGTGAACAGTTCGACCACCGATAAGTTCTGGATCAACATTCCACAGCTGACCAAAGGCAAGCCATTGACGGAGCAGTTCCACGTTCAGCTCAGAGAAAAGGCCAACTCGGAGCCCAACGCCCGGTTCGATGTCATATCGTGTTTTTCCGCCACCCAATTGTCACATCAAAGACATAAGTTGGCGCTCAGACTAAGACATGACGGCCAGGGATCTGATCGCATGGACGCTCAAAGGGGTTCCGTTATATCGCTGCCCACGCCGTCCGCTGACGAGAGTGAGGACAACGACGAACCCCTTCCCAGTGGGACAGGCATTGTCAGTAAAGAGTGTTCGCAAAGCGAATTGGAGGGTTGGGCCGACTTACTCACCAAATGGCATCAGAATCTATCGCAAAGACCCCGATCCGTACCCAATCTGGTCAGACGGGGTATCCCCGAAGCACTGCGCGGCGAAGTGTGGCAGCTATTGGCCGGATGTCAGGACGAGACCAGTCTTATGGAACAATACAAAGCGCTGATCACTAAGGAGTCGCCGTACGAGAAGTACATCGAGAGAGACATTAACCGCACGTTTCCCGCACACGAATTCTTCAAAGAGTCCGGATCTCTAGGTTTGTGACCTTTCGTGCCAATGCGTTATCTCTTCTCCAATGTGTTATCTCTTTGTGTCAATGTTTTATTTCGTTTGTTTATCCTTTGTGTTGATCCATAATTAATTAGCAATTAACATGCTAACATGCTTGCTTTGTTTATCGATTGGTTAATCCCTCTTTTGAGCGATACTTGAATCGATTTGATTTTTAATTAATTATCGTCTATTCAATAGACAATATTTCGTAAATCATTGGTTCCATTGCTTATCAATAATTATAATGAAAATTTTAACTTTTTGAAGAGAATATTATGGCTCAAAGTGTAAATACTAGTTCATAGAATTCTTCTTGTCAGTTTAGAAGATTGTTTTATTTATGGCACCTCTGGTTCAATAATTTTTTTCACATTTTTGGATCAATATTTGTTTTCATATGATGAAACCTATATATTATTTAGCAGACAATAAAAATGTTATTAAGCTTTTAATAACACCATAGAGGGATTAAATGGATATGACCCAGAGTGAGCTCACCCGCACCTAATCTAATTGATATCATTGTTTTTTGACTGAACCCCGAATTTGTGATCACAGGTCAGGACTCACTGTTCAAGTTATGCAAAGCCTACTCCAACTACGACACAGAGATTGGTTACTGTCAGGGCCTCTCGTTCCTGATCGCAGCTCTTCTCCTACATATGCCCGAAGAACAGGCGTTTTGTGTTTTGGTCAAAATTATGAACGAATATGGTCTGAGAAATCTGTTCCGCAACGGCTTCCAAGAGCTTCACTGCAAGTTCTATCAGTTGGAGCGCGCAATGGACAGCGTTATGCCTGAACTGTATTCACATTTTGCCGATTTGGGTAATCAATCACTGATCCAGAGATGAGAGACCTCTGATTGCATCGTCCGACAGGTGTCGAGGCACACATGTATGCCTCCCAATGGTTTCTCACGCTCTTCACCGCCAAATTCCCGCTCCACGTCGTGTTCCCCATTCTGGACCTCTTCCTGTTGGACAGGATGGACACCATATTCCAGGTGGCGCTCGGATTGCTATCTCTCTCCAAGAAAGACCTGTTGGCGCTCGACTTCGAAGGTGTCCTCAAGTACTTCCGCGTCTCTCTGCCCAAGAAGTTTAAAACCGAAGAGAATGGAAAGCATTTGTTGAGAACTGCGGTCGCCATCAAAATCAAAGTAAAGATTGAGATATTGACTGCAAATCTCATTGTTTTTGTTGTCGTTCTAGAAATTGAGGAAATATGAAAAGGAGTATCAGATTTGGAAGGAGTCGACAAAAGTCGAGAATCCGGTCGATAGGCTCGAGAAGGAGAACAAACGTCTATTGGACTCGACTATGAGACTCGAACAAGAAAACGATGACTTGGCTCAGGAACTGCTCACCACTTGTAACTCGAAGATCAAATTGAGAGCCGATTTGGACAAAATGGAGGACAAGTCCGAGACTCTGGGCTCTGAGCTCTTGTCCACTAGAAGTATGTTAGTTGAAGTGGAAGATGAGAAGAAGAGATTAGAGGATGAGGTGAAGTGTTTGAAAGAGATGTGCAGACGTGAGCTGGAAAGGGCTGAACTGGAGATCGCCAGAAACGGCAAAATAATCTCAGAATACAAACAAATCTGTTCTCAACTGCAATCCCGGTTCGAGACCGAGCAGAACTCGTCGAAGGAGTCGTTGGAGAACATCCTGGAGAAGGTGCGGAACTGCGAGCGGTGCGCACAACTGCTGGTCGACATCGACGGCAAACCCACTGCAGAATTGAACGGCACTCAGACCAGTGATGTCGGCTCTCACTGCATGAATGGCAGCGCAAACCTCTTGCAACAGAAAATCGATGAATTGGAGTCGGAATTAGTGAAAGCAAAGGTGGCTCTCGTGGAGGCCGAGTGCAGGAATGAGGTCTGTCTTCCCTTCCCTTCCTTTCCACTGCTCTCTCATTCGCTCGACCAATGAATTTGTTTTTTATTTTCAAAATTCATTTCGTTTTACGATAAATATTTCAATCGATAGCATAATTTGAGGCCAACTTTTCATGGCATAAGTGCCTAGTAGTCGAAAAGTGCATCGCGTACACAAGTGCCTTGCTCTTCTGCTCGATGATTCATTCAAAAATGTTTACAGAATTTATGCTGAAATTCAAAAATATTCTATGAGTTTGCATGCAATGGAATTTAGGCACCAATTCTGTAATCGCATTATAGTATAGTTTAAATTTTAATTAGCTAAAGCTTTGCGTCACTAATGCCGTCAAAAATTGTTCCAAAACTTTCTTTTGTATCGAATCAAACGAAATGTGAATTCGTATTTCACTTTTATTCCACTCTTTGGCAAACGTATTGATCGTTTCGTTTCGTCTGACAGGAACTGATTCTTCAGCTGAACAGCGCTCAGACAGAGATCGTTCAGATGCGGACGGAGAACGACCAGTCAAAGAACACCCATTGGTTCTCGAAGACCCTGTCGTCTATCCGAGAGGCAGCCAAACCCCACTCTAGTAGTCAATCAAACTCTGGCCAATTGAGTCGCGAGAATAGCAGAGATTTCGCGTATAACTAGTATTTAATTAATTAGAAATCGTGTGTTCGCAGAGCTTTCGAGCTCAAGAGAACTGCACTTCTCATCTGTAAAGTGTCCGCAGTGTCAACGGCTCTCGAGGGCTGCGATCGCACATCACTATCACTATTGCCTCTAATTTATAATTAACTTTTGTTTCTTATCACTACTGATGTCATTAGGTTTTTGTTAAATTCTGTTTTCCATAACTACTGAAAACATTCCGAATATCACACACTCTGGGACTGAATGAGCAGACACTGAATTGTCTGTCAATTGAATGTCTTTTTGTCACTTAATATAATTAACATTTATTTAGATTCAATTCAGAGCACTAGCGATGCCCTGAACCGACTGACAGAATCCAGAATTCAATGAACATCTAAATGGCATTCCTTTCAAAGCTCTGCTTAATATAGTTATCCGTTTCTCAGACACTAATTATTTTAGACGAAAATATTGTTTGTTTGCACTCAAATCAAATCGATTGAACGAAAGGCAGACAAATGCAGGAATCGGAGGAAACAATGGCTTTTGCGAAGTGCGGAGACGCTCACAATCGAGTGCACAATCATGACTGCACTGGACTGGACTCGACTATCGCAGACACAATCGACAAATCACTTGTCAACTAATCCCTTACCGACTGTCCGATAGACTCGACGCCACTATCAGTGTTGACCAATACCTAGAGCTTACGTCTGGCCCAACCGTAGCCAACTCTGGCCTCCAATGAATCTATCATTTCAATCGATTTATACCTTTTCTCTTCCGTTTCGTGTTTTAGTTTTTATTATGAAATTAAATAACAAAAGAATTTTTTCAATGTTAGGGCAATAGAGAAGAGTTTCTTCGGTTCGTAAACTCAAAAGTAATTGAAATTTTCAATTCCTTTCTTAAAACCGCAAAACATATAACACTAATAACACTAAAACAACAACACATGTAATGAAATATTTTTAAGCCACTGTCTGTAACACTGTTTTTATACAAAACAATCAAATCGCTAGTCATTTGTTACGAAAACGAACCGCTCTTTGCAATCAAATTCTCTAACATTTCGCTCGATTTCACTGAAATCTCAACTTTCGTTCGCTTTCTTCTGTTTGCTTTGCTCTTCAAAATGCGTGTCAATACTTCTCATCCGATATAATGTCTCATTAATTAATTGATTCTTATTTAAGACTTATTTTTATATTAAAACATTTATTTATCGTTAAAATTCTCAGTTATTTTGTGTTTGTGTCGAATACACTGAATCCGAATGTCTAACACGTCTTTGTATTGTATGGTATTTGGGACTTAGGGTCCGACCCAACCGTTTGTCTGGATTTATGCATAAATATAACTATTATTTTCGAAATGGATTTTATATGAAAAACCAATTACTGGAACACAAAAACAAAGTATTAGTAATTGAAATGTTGTTTAAATAAAATTTGTTTAATAAAAAGAAGACATTATTGCGAAATAAGTGGTGATCTGGTGTGGA
>JAQGBE010000867.1:0-14073 GCA_034698225.1 Scheloribates latipes | reverse complement strand
AATTTAATCAACTAGGTAATATTCAGTTCAAGTTGAGTTCATATGTACCCAGTCCGGTTATTTTTGCAAAACTGTTTCTATCTTTTGGTCTGCATTTGGTTTGTTTGACAATAACTGCGATAACTTTTGAGTGAGATTAGATTCAGTTTAATTAGTCTAGGAGTTTGTGGACTCACCTGAAGAGCGATTCCGATGTATTGTCTGATAAGAAAACCCTTGGTTTGTCTTTCGCTATCAATTTGGGCCAAAACCAGAAACAAAGACAGCTGTGACCGCAAAGACTTCCACCGCTTAGATAACAGTACTGTTCGAGAGATTGGAGAATGTCTTCACTTCTAACGGGTTCTGCCCTCAAGAAGTCGGCCTCAGTGTTGAGGCGATGGCTTTTGCCATAAGACCCGTCATCTGAAGATAGAAATGGTTCACAAATAGAAGTGAAGTCGAAGAGAGGACACACCGCTGGACTTCCCATTAGTGCCAAAGCTTTAGAAGACTGGGCTAATAAGTAGTCACCGATTAGGACAAAAATACTGTTGCCAAGAGTCAAGTCTTCTATGTCTTTGAGGACAACACTGTCGCTGACATCGGGTAAGTCGACGACAGCGTTATGAAGAACTTGCGAGACGTGAATCATATCTGTAGTTTCGGCCAATTTTAGCTGATATTTGCGGACACGTGAAGAAGGGTTGGTCTGGAAATTGTCGGCGATATGTTTGGGCACTGAATAAGCCTTTGATAGCATTGACACAATTAATCCTCTGATTTGTTGATTATAACCAAAGAGTGATCTGAAGTTAAGCTAAAGAATTAATTCAGTAATTAATCGGTAATTAAGACAATACTTTGCGGTCTCAACCATGCGATCAATCAATCGGTTCAAATAAATGGTTAGATGACTGGACTCATCCTTCGGGTTGTCGCGACTTCTTCGACTCCTTGATATGTTCCGTCCACTCCTTATCTAGCTTCTTGAGATTGTCCACCAATTCTTCACACGTGATTCCAATTTATTATTTTGGAGCTCTTAGCGCCATCCGGCCGACATGGGCACACGGGAAAACACACAGATAAATAAATTTCATTTAATGTATTTAATTCATATATATAATTCAGCCTATCAGAGAGTTGAAATATTGTCAAAAAAATACACTTGCCGCAATTTCTACATGCACTCTTCAATAACTTTCTATAGATTATGACGACTTATGCCTACTGTTTAATGAATGAATGATTACAAATTAAACTGAAATGAAGATAGTCATAATTTATAGATAGTTATTGAAGAGAGCATGTAGACATTGCGGCAAGTTTGATTTTCTGTCAATATTTCAATTTCTGCAGCCTATTCCTACACGGTGATTCGATGATGAGATATTGCATACCGTTTGTCCTGACATAATTTACCTTGGGTACCTTATGTAAAATCAGGCTAGGTTGTGGTTAAGACGAGTATGGGGTATATTATCTAAGTAATGTACCCCATTGATCGAAAATTCACATATTGTATCCCATTTTCTCTTGACTCGTTCAAAGAAGCGTCAAATGAAATTTTATGCATTTCAATATCACTTTGAATCTTATTTTTAGATTTTTCATGCAAATTACATATAAAATGTGTGAAAAGTGAGCTGTTTTTCATCGTTTTTCAGTAACATTTCTCCATTTCTCAGTAACAAGGTACAGTGCTATTCTTCATCATGAATGCAGTGGTTAATCGTGGGTAATTACGTTGATCTTAGTTATCCAAACCCGGCACAATTAGCCTTTATATTGCCCAAAGTATTGGCTAACCGATTAGGCTGATCCAGAGATCGCATGTGTTGAAAACAGAAATATATAAGCGTATTTGAGAAGTCTTTAGCATAGACTATATAGACTAGTCTTCTATAATATTTTCGAATTGCAAAATTAAGCTTAGACATTCAGGGTAACAAAAAACCAGATTCATAAATATTGGTGAATCTGGTCGGGTTCGGTGGACAGCCAAAGAGATGCCTCTTATAATGGGGCTCTATGGAGAGAATGACACAAATATACGCTTTAAATTACTACTTCGGCAAATGAAAAATTTTAACATTGATACATTCTTGACAAATTCAATCATTACTCTAACTAACAACATCATTATTGACCATTGATCAATTGATCTTCACCCGGAACATGGCCTCTGAAGATATGACTTTTATAATGGTGCTCAATGGGACCAGTTAACAAATCTGGTCCTGCAACCACAGTTTGTGGATAATCATGGTAATTTTTCTCTAGCTATACCTTTGCACGGAGTATCATCGCAAAAAGTTTTAAAAATTTTCCCATGATCAATTCATACAAAGTTTTTAAGGGATTATCAGCTCGTGGTCAAGTATTCTTCTGGAGCAAAATTTATGAAAAGTGAGTGGTATTGACATGTCAAAACAGTTTCATTTTACAGATAAGACTCTATTCTTCTCTATACAATTCTATATAATTAGGCTTGATTAAGCTTAAATCTAGTTAATTCAATTCAAATGCAATTTGAATTCAGTTTAAATCCATTTAAATTTGGAAAAATCATGAGAAAACCGATACAAGGGAGGACTATTTGCTTTTTTCGGAACTTGTATATGGGGATTTTCCAAATTCTCCCTCCAAGTGGGGGGTTTTGGCATCCCCATTCCACATGTCTACTGCTGTATTTACACGGTTAATTTAAGGAAGTTAAAATGTACCTTGTATACCAGGGATGGCCACACTCGGGTCATGTCAGGGGGGTCCAGGGGAGGGTATATTGCGCAACTTCGGCCAAAAATCCTAGAGGGGGTATCAGGGAGGGTATAGGAAAAATGGCGGCCGCCGCCATTTTTTCTGCTGAATCCAGTTAAATTTAGGTTAATTACGTCCGATTTAAGCCGTTCTTTCGATTTTAGGCATATTTAGGTGTTAATTCAGTAAATTTAGCTTAATTGTGGTTAAATTAAGTTTAAATCACGATTTAATCCGGTTTAAATCGCCGAATATGGCCGCCGCGCTAAGCGCGGCGGCAATTTCCTAGGAGGGTGGGGTACCGATTTCGGCCCAAAAGTTCGGATTTTGAGCCAAACCTCAGGGAAGGTATTTTTCAAATTTTTCGTATCAGGGGGTATTTTGGCTATACCCCCCCCATTGCCATCCGTGTTGTATACAGTCCAATATACGAAAAAACAGTTCCGAAAATCAAGCTACAATATTGTTAGATTGGCTAATTTTCCTCTATTGCCGAAATATGTGGTAGGTGAAAAATGACAATGCTCATTTCAATTTTAATTGATTCTCCCGGCGTAAGATAACGTGTAATGATAAATATTTGGATAGAAAATTATCTCGACAAAATTAATCTCAAAAAATATAATTTCCAGGACATGCCCTATTTCAAGCGATTTCCTAGCACTAATGGAGGGACCTAAATAAATTTTTTGAATCAAATGTTTTGATGCAAGTTTTAACTAGATTATATAGGTTACATTTCAATAAAATAGATTCACTAATCCATAAGTGCGAGGCAATCGCTTTAATTGGGGCGTGTTTTGAAAATTTCATGTTGAAATTCAATTTTCATCAAACAATAAACTTTCGATTGGCTGAACTGATTGATGCGGTGCCACTTCACTCAGCGTCCCACAGCCAGCATACAGTATATATTCTTTAGTTTGGTTAGGTGACTCATCCAATAACTAGTGCATTCCAAATGAACTAATTATTTTCTAATCACGTGATTGGATGAAAATTTTTAATAGCGCATAACAAACCCTAAACCAGTTTCGATCTAGCTCTAATCGATGCCGCATGGTAGCGATTAGCGCATGATCTAGATAAGACAGAGCATTGATTCTAAAAAATTTATATCGTTGAAAATAATCATCTTTTCGAGAAAATCTCAAACTTTCGGGCAAAAATAACTGTTCATCTTCATAAGTGATCGTAATAAGTGATTTAATTCATTTATTGGAATCTTTCATCACAATTCGTATATATTATTACAATTAATTGTTTAATTACAGATATATTTAAAATTAAATTTTATATAATTGCATAATTATATGCGACTTTAAACAAAATTATATTATCATATTTCAGCCGAAAATGCCAGCTGGTTTTTCTACCTTGCAAGCAGCTAAACTTTTTGTGTAGTCATCATGGGTTTCGAGACACTTGTTCTCACAGCAGTCGTGGTACCAATTAACTGAATAACATACGATATCCTTATCGATCCTAACAACCGGTCTATTCTTCTCTCTTGAACAACCCGTATAAGCTCTATTCGTACACCTCCTTTCGCAAGGGTTTTTGCCGATTACCGATAGGAACAGACAGACGATAATAAACCAGTGAAGTGTCGACCTGATTTTGATAGAAATAAAAACAAATATGATGTGGCAATAGTTAGATATTGATAATTATTAGAAAACACAGCTTATTTAACATAGCAGACAATTCTATTCTTGCTTATACGACCAGCTCTTAACCGAAAATCATAAAATTTCACTCACATAATTACTTCTTGATGTACAACTCGTAAGTGTTGATGAAAAGCTAATGAGAATAGGTTTTTATGCTAAAAATTCATACCGAATTGACTATTCGATCAAAGGATAATAAGGACATTATAAATTATCAATTATCATGTGAAGGCAGCCCTTTTAACTTTTATTATAATCATGTCGTTGAGAACATAGCGGAAATGCGTCTATAGATGCAATTCAATACTCATCGACAAATATGGTTTCGAAGAATTTCAAAACCGAATGAGTTCCGGCAAAGAAATAGGTTTATTTGAACTGTACATTATTGCATACTCATGGACCTGGAACCATGTTGCAAAATAAACTGGTACCGGGACTAAATGGGACTACTTTGCTCAGTGATGGTCCATTACTAATGGATAACAAGGGTTCGCAGAACTCTTTACCCACTACTTAAAGAGCCAAAGGAAATTTGAAAAATTGTCAGATTTTTGTTTCCAAATTAATGAAAAAGTTGAACCTTGGCGTTTGCTCGAATATTTCAAAGATACTCAGTTAACAGTGAAAGCATTCATAGTGTTATCAAAACTAGAATAAATGATGTTTCTCATGCAATTCACATATTTGAGCTAGCTCATCCCGTTTCAATGAAAAACAAGGGTTCGCAGAACTCTATACCCACGACTCAAAGAGCAAAAGCTTCATGGGCTAGAATGGGCACCCCTCTCATAAACTTATGTTGGGCTCAGGCCAAATTGGCTACAATGGGTTACAACAATGGTCTACAACAATCGTTTTCAAAATTTTAAAAAATTGAAAGTTTTAAAATTCATTGTTGGCAACATTGGGCTGCCCTCCCATAGACTTAGCATAGGCAAATACCGTCTTACGTTGCTAGTGTAGGGAAAATGGGTGGGGGGAGGGCGAGGGGCGAGGGGTGGGGGGTCCAAAATTATATATTCCTCTTTGAGTCGTAAAAATCTCAAGTTTACTTGATTGGCCTAATACTATATATTCATCAATATAATCGAATGCAACCAAAAAGTGGCTTATAAAGCAGGGTTTGCCACGGGGAGGGGGATCAGCCCAAAATCCCCTTTCTGTTTAAAATCGCGGAAACCTCCCCTCAGTTCGCAATCGCTTATCCCTGGAAATGGACGCGGCTCTTTACGTAATTACCATTTTCGGTAATTTTAACTAGATTAAATAATGATTTGAACTGGATTCAACAACAATTTAGCTTAATTAACGTTAATTTAACTGAAATTACGCCGAATCAGGTCTGAAATCGAAAGAACGACTTAATACGGACGTAATTAAGCTCAATTTAACTGGATTCAGCCGAAAAATTGCGGTGGCCTCAATTTTGTCTAATCCTGCCTTAGCCTAGAATTTCCGAAAAATCCAACTTTGATCCCTGTCTGAGTAGGCAAACTCTCATATGAAAGGCATAAATGACTAACTCATATCAAAATTCTACTCTCAAGCAGTGCTGTAGATAAGAGACTTGCGCTGTATGTCAATGCTATGCAGTGAACGCTCTTTATCCACAGCACTGCTTGAGAGTAGAATTTTGATATGAGTTAGTCATTTCTGCCTTTCATATAAAGCATTAGGGATTGCAAATAATTGCAAAATTATCCTCAATATGTGTGATGAGATGTGATTGTCTATTACACTATACACAATCTAATTCATCTTTCGACAAGAGTAGGAATCTGAATATAAATTAAAGTGAGCAGCGTAAACATTACAAGTGTTAACTCGCTTGCATTAGAATTTATCGTTGTAAAAGGGCAGTTAGCACAGACTCGCGGCTATAGCTTATCTTAATGCTATGTTAACTTGAATAAAAATTTACAGCAAAGATGACATAAGACAACTCACATTTTTTCTGTTTCTTTTCTCAGAACTAACCAATATTGTGAACCAGACTGAAGTGATTTTTTTTAACGGAAAATATTTATTTATATACTAATTAAAAAATAATATTCTTCATGACTCCCCTGCGGCATGATTTGTACGGTCTGTCAGGGTTCGGATGCACTTCATGAAGAATTGCATCCTTGATGCTCTGTAACCACCTAAGAATCAATGATCTTGACAACTGAATCGGTCCGACCACTATCAGTTCCGCCGAATGGATGACATCGAAGTCATAGCACTCGAGCTCTTTGGACCAATTGTAGAGTCGCCGATTATTGTCTTTGGTCTTATGCAGAGATTTCAGAGCTTGGTGATCGGTGACCACGGTGAAGTGCATGCCTTCGAGATAATGCCGAAAATAGTTGACCGAATTGAAGCCTGCCATGGCTTCTAGTTCAGTAGCAGGGTACTTTTGCTCAGTGGGTGAGAGCTTTCGCGAATAGAAGCCAATCGGGTGCTGTTCTTGGAACAGAATGCCGGCCACACCGAAAGTGGACGCGTCTGTGTGCAGTTCACACTTGGGTTCGTGTTTGAAGATATGACGCAACGTGTTGTCGATTATTGCCTTTTTGATGTCGTTGAACGCGCGTCGCTCCTCTCCTCCCCAGAAGAATCCTTTCTTCTTGGTAAGCTTGGTAAGTGGGGCGGAGACAACGGAGAAGTGCGAAACGTATTCTCGAAGATAGCCGGACATCCCGAGGAAGCGCATCAGCTCTTTCTGGTCGGTTGGTTTGGGATAGTCCTGAATAGCTTTGATTTTTGATTCAGGCGCTGATACGACACCGTTTTTAATGATATGCCCGAGTGTCTCAATCTTGTTCACGAAGAACTGAAACTTCGTTCTGTTGAGCTTGCCAATGTAAAAGGCAAAGCGATCGAGCACCTTAGCCAACAGTAGATCGTGTTTTTGTTGAGAGTCGGCATATACGATGACGTTGTCTTGATATGCGATCGCGCCGTGCATGTGGAGATCGCCGAGCATGAGGCGGATCGCGCGCTGGAACGGTGCTGAACTGTTCTTTTGTCCGAAGGGCATCACTAGCCACTCGTAGTGACCGTCCGGACCCGAGAATGTGGTGAACTTGATGTGTTCAGGTTCCATGGGTACCTGCCAAAACGCCTTAGCCATGTCAAGTTCACTGTAGAACTTGGCCTTAGAGAGGACATCGATGATGTCGGCGATATTGGGCATTGGTTCGCGATCCGGAATAGTCTTGCCGTTGAGTTGTCGATAATCGATGCACAAACGGTCTGTGCCGTCAGACTTGGGTGACAGAGTGATAGCCGCCCGATAAGGTGAGTTAGATCGACGTATGCAACCTTGCTCAAGAAGTGCCTTGATAATTGTTTGAATGCGAGGGGTCTTGTCTGGTGAGTAGCGACGCGTCGCGAGAACGACAGGCACGTTGTCCTTGAGATAGATTTGATGTTTGTAGATATCGATGATGCTAAGGTCATGGTCAGACTTGGCGAAAATCTCGTCCTATTTGTTGACAATCAAGCCGACAGACTTGTTGTTGTGACAAGAGCTGAGCGAGAGGACGCGCGACTGAGTCGGAGTTGACTTTGAGTTGCTGTTGGATTGCACTCGAGAAGTGATGTCTGCAGTTCTTGGACTGAGACAGAGAGTCGCTTCAGTCTTGTGTTTGGCTGTTGGGAGCAGTCGGTCGACTTGTATGAGTCGGTACCCGAACTGTGTGAGTGTCGGTAGTCTTCGATTCTTGGAAGTTGGATGCGTTGGAGTCTTCGTCGAAGTCCGTGTCAGCGATATAGAGAAGGCGGCCCTCGAAGAGTCGGTCGATGCCGAGATGCAGAGGTCGTCCTCTGCATACCTGAGTAGGGACTTCGGCGAAGTGCTGGTCGAAATACTTCTGGTTCTGGTTGTTCAGAGTGAACACTTGTGCTGATCCTCTGATTCACGTTGTGTGGGTGTGTCTGCCACGTGTGGACAGCCGTGAGTCGTCTGGTGATGACAAGTCGGTGCGGTTGCAGGCGTTGAGCGCTGACGACTGCGCCAGTGTTGCGTATGTGTACGCTTGAGTGACCGGACTGGCCAGACCTGGACGAGTTCGGGCTTACAGTGGTTGCACACCAGAGGAATAAGTGGACACTAAGTCTAATCAAATGACTTCAATGAACATAACATATGATCTGCGACTAGAGCTCAGGCTTAGTGCTGGCAATGCTGTGTTTGCGTCACCTGACATGTGTTCTGCGCGCGCCGTCATCTGTGGCTATAGTTGCCGTAGCGCTAAGCGCGCGATTCGTACGGTTCAATATACTCCACATCATGTTCCCTATCATCGTGGGTCATCCATAAATCATGTACTTCAATTGAGAATCTAGGCTAACTTTATTTCTCTTGTCATTAGATTTGATGATGATCAAAGTAAAAGATAGTGTAATCAAATGTTAAAGATTAGAATTTGTAAGAATTTTTACAACAATATATATCATTATTGTCAACAAGTATGTCATGAAATATTAGCTTTTACAAAGAAAATACGTGATGAAAAATGATATCATTATTAAAACCCTGAAATTTTATGATGAAACAGATGTTTTAACTGATTCATGTCATTTTTCATGACGTAAATTACTCGATATTACATTTTGATGTAATATAATACCAATAACGTGTCTAAGTATAACTTAATTTGAATAATTTTTTTCCCGACAATTTGAGTGATTTTCACTGATGATTAATTATAGCATTTTAAGATAATAGAGTATTAAGAAGTTAAATATTCGATCTAATCGATTTGTAGGCGAATTTTGTGGACCCAATTTAACATAAGTGTTAGTTTATCATAGTCTCCGTCTTAGCAATTAACCGTAGTAATCATCTCGCTCAAATACAACTGAGATTTTTATGATTTAAAAATTCATTAAATTAGGCGAAAATTATTGATAAAACTATAATAAACCGGTCGCGTCGTTGTGATCGTTGCGGTTGAGTTGCATTTCTGATTCCAAAATTTTTTCTTGAGCTGATCCAACTTTCCAGACTCGTTCAACTGTCATAGCGCTTGTTTGAATTGGTCCTTGAGCTCGGAATCTTTGCCACTCCGATGGCGTACTTAATGACCAGCTCCTAGGGCTGCCAGACGTCCAGATTTGACCTGGACTGTCCAGAATTTGAACATGATGTCCAGAATCCAGACAAGACACAATTCTGAACAATAGGCGTCCAGAATTTAAGCTAGTAACTTTGTTTGTGAGGATGCTATAAATAATAGAGCGTGATATACAGTTATAAATAGAATCTTGTTGATTTCATTGATTGAATTGAATGCAAAAGAGATAGCATTTAAAATTTTCGTACAGAATGTGAGTGCAATTCTTATGGTAAATCCAATCAAAAGTTATTATTAAGTGTTAAATCGAGCCAAAAATATAAAAAGAATCATTTATTATGTCATATAAATTGATTACGTAAATAAAACCATTTGTCCAGAATTTTCCAGAATATTTGGGGGAATTTTCTATTTTTGTCCAGATTCATTGAAAAATGATCTGGTAGCCCTACCAGCTCCGTGTCGTTTGACTTGTCTTGGATTGATGTGAGCTCGCAGTTAGGGCTCTGGTCTCTGAAAAACTGGTGACGGACGCGCGCACATCGCCACCGTTCAGTGGCAAACTGGCGAACGTGTCTGCACGTGGCAAACAGTGGACAATAACAGCCGGCGCGTCCAGTATTAGCATTCAATAAATTTTATTCAGAATAAAATAACTAATCTTTTAGATTATTTTAAGCTTTTGATAGAATTTTGGAGAATTTTCTCCGAGTTATCGAATTTATCGATTCATAAGTGTTGTGCAATCAAAGTAAGTCATCTTTTGTTGATTATGATTAACAATAATTTAATTTATATCATTTGTTTTGGGACAATAATGATTTACTAAACTCACTCCAACGGGAAAGACCTTTCACTGGTCAATGGTTTGTGAGATACTTTTGAAATAGATTTAAGCTTGGTGCTAGTCACTACCAATTTGTCGGTGACCTTTCATTACCTTTCACTAGATAAATTTTCTTAAAAATTTCATTATTACTTGTGCATAACTTTTCTATATTATCACTAGGTTGAATTTCCAATTCTTAGAATTGTTCAAGAAATTCTTGACTTTATAATCTATGGCAAGTATGGGGATCATAGAGAATGCATTGCATTGTAATTTCCAAGATAATTACCATCAAAACTCTTGTGTTTGGCTCATCATACACTTTAACCGGGTCACTATCGAACCACTTCTTCCACTTTTTCCACTGCTTCACCTTGTTGAATCCCATTATCTCCAGGGCTATCACAGCCATACTATACATGTCGGCACTGGGGTTGTAATGTCGGGTCGCCATCACCTCTGGCGCCATATAATCAGCGGTTCAGACATTTGTTGAATGACTGGACTCCAAGTGAGGAACAGATAATCCGAAGTCACATAACTTGACGAAAGAGCCGTCACTGCCGTCACCGATCAGAATGTTCTTCGGCTTCAGATCTCTGTGTATAATAGGATTCGGTTTATATGAGTGCAGGTAATCGAGTACTTCGGCCATCTCCTTCACCAAATGCCATGATAGTATTCACTCGAACCGATCGCACCTTTCGATGTTCGCGCAAATGACTTGGCCTTGAGTGCGAGCACCCTCTCCAGATTGAGCTTGCACAATTTCATCACAATGTGCGTTAATTCTCCTTCAAACCAGTGGTAATACTACTTAACAATATTCTTGTGCTTGAATTTAACCATTAGTTCGATCTCTTGTTTGTGACTATCGGGCAGTTCGTTCTCTACGAGTAAATGCACCAAGCTCAATTACAATCATTATTAACAAGAAGAAGCATGGCAATATTCATTATGTTACCAAACAAATGTCACATGATTATTTTCGATAGCGACTCACCTATAAACCAGATTTTCTTCAGCGCATATCTCTTGCAATTATCGTCTTCCACTTCCAACACCTGGCCGAAAGCACCATGGTCAATCGGGCGAATTCGTTTAACGAACCGATTGACATGTTTGTGGCAATTCGTTGGATTTATTCAATTGAATACAGAAGTGTAAAGACTATAAACAAGATGATCACCATTGTCAATGGCCATTGTGCTCAGACGATAATAAGTTACATCAGCAGACTATTTCATAGATAACCTGGCAAAGTTAATGCAAGTGGCATATACGATATATATAAAACATGATTGCTCAGTTCGGATGTCCTGGGTTGAAATAGACACCATTTTTTACGACTCAAAGAGGAGTATATAATTTCGTTGGACCCCCCGCCCCCGCCCCCACCTCCTCCCCCCTCCCCCCAGGAACTTTCCCTACACTTGCAACGTAGGCTGGTCTTTGCCCATTGTAGCCTATGGGAGAGATGCCCATGTTAAGTCTATGGGAGTGGTGCCCACTTAAGCTTTAGCCCATGAAGATTAGGCTCTTTGAGTCGTTGGTATAGCGTTCTGCGAACCCTTGTTTAGAGCCTTGATTGTCAATTCTGGCGAGAAGTATCCGGTTCCGTCTCTTAGCCTCGCACTTGTCTGGTTGTGGTCCTGTGCACTACATCGTATGCCACAACTTCGTAAATCAGTACATCACATACACAAATCAGTGTATTTTACTACATCGTAGTTCATAAGTTCGTAAATCACTACTTCGTATTCAAACTTATTCATATAAGCTTAACCAAACTGAATTTAACAAGTTAAATCGCTATATTCCTGGTTGATTACATGATATTTAATTGATTTAACTTGTTAAATTCAGTTTGTTTATGCTAATATGAATAAGTTTGAATACGAGCTAGTGAAATACGATGTAGTGAATGTCACCGGTCTGGTTGATAGATAAATAGAATTATATGAAATATATGAATATAAATTATGTCTAATGCAGGGTATGCAACAGGGGGGGATTAGCCCAAAATCCCCCCTGTTTTTGAAAATTTCAAAAAATCCCCCTCTGAGTTCGAGATCGCTAATCCCCGGAAATGTCCGCCGCGCGAAGCGCGGCGGCCATTTTCGGTAATTTAAACCGGATTAAATCGTGAATTAAACTGGATTTAATCACAATTAAGCTTAATTAACGTTAATGTAACTAAATTAAAGCCGAAATAAGCCTAAAATCGAAAGAACGGCTTAAATCGGACGTAATTAAGCTTAATTTAACTGGATTTAGCCGAAAAATGGCGGCGTCCGCCATTTTGTCTATCAGCCTCTAATCCCCCCCCTGGAAAAATTTTCGAAAAATCCCTCCTAATCCCCCCTGGGTAGGCATATGCGTTGCAAACCCTGGTCTAATGAGCTTACCCTTCTCAAAATATGAACCAGGTCTTCTTTGCAGGCAAACTGAGCCAGTGTCTCACTCCGACACCTTCCAAATATGGTTTATTTGAGATCTGCATCTACCTTGGTCAGATAGCCTGGAACAAACGCAATTAAGTGGCAGAATATGTGGAACCTTGCTCACCTTCACACAAGAATTGATCCGAATTGCATTGGCATTAGTGTCGAGGTCTTCTGCTTCAGCGCATAAGTTCACACGAAGATAGCGAGCCTTTTCGTTCACTATAAATTGCAAGGTATAAGTTTAATTTACCGTCGCGCAATTCATTAATGGTTAACCTTAATCGACACCGGTTAATGTTGGTTAACAATGACCCGTGTAACGTTAACTGGCAATCATTAACAATTTACACGACACGACGGTAATTGGTGAATACCTACCTCTACGACAGCAGGTGAAGAAGAATATCTTTGGAAAATCATCATCATTAAATTCAAAACTCGATTTGCACTCGGGCAATTGTCTCGGAGCGAACAGAAACTCTTTGATTATGTGCACAAATCTTCGAGATTCACGCGACACGATGTCCTTTACATTATCTGTGATGATAAACAATCTTGTTAATGTGATTACTCATTGAAATCTAGTTCAACCGATAATGAGAGCCAAACCGCGCGGATTCCGCGACATCTCGTGGACCTGTGTGGGGCCGGAAATGATGTGGTGGTCGACCACTTTATCGACCCGGATATCGATCTCATTGCCGTATTCATTATATCCGGGCGTTTATTTGAATACTTCCAGACTAGAGGCCACAGCTCTCAGCTTCGACTTCTTCGTCTTAACATTCGAATCGTCTGAATCATTATCCACTGACCACTGCCTCAACACTTCGATAAGCCGTTGACACGAGTACCGCTTTTTGGTCAATTCCAAGAGAATCACAGATTTGACCAGTGCCTCGGCGTTCGGCTTAGTCTTATCATTTCGTTTCGGCATTTTGTTATCGTTCAGTAGTGGCTTTAAAATTGAACAAGCTCATGAATTAAGACAATTTATATAAAATAATTTTCATCACAATTATTGTTTCTGATTATGAAAATGTATGTATTCAATAATAGCTTATTCATTGAACAAAATCAATGAAATTTAATAAATATGTTACCAAGCACGTCTTCATAGTGACCGGAAACGCCTCAAACAGTCCATTCATCAGATCCTTCGTCAGCTCTAACTTTCCGCAGAAATCGAAGTAGTTCTGAAGAAACTTTTGTCGAAGTCTAGAATGTAGTCATAACCTACTACAGGAAATGTTCTCTAAGTGAATAAGATCGGGACCGAGAATTTTCGGTTATTCACTTAGAAATTATGCAGATAG
>JAQGBE010000866.1:0-14100 GCA_034698225.1 Scheloribates latipes | reverse complement strand
ATTTTGAAAATCTGCCTGGACAAACCTGGACACACGAGTTTTATTGCATTTTTCTGCATCAAATTTTCCACAAACATTACCTGGACATTGTAATGTCCAGGTTTACCCCTCGCCTGGGTCCTGGACAATTACCCCGAAACCTGGACTGTCCAGGCCGGACCTGGACGTCTGGCAAGCCTGAATACAATATCAAACTTTGCGATCGCTTTCAAACAACAGTTTATTATATTATAAGAGTCTACGGTTTAATACATTCAATTAGTTTATAAATAGACCTCGTTAAATCAAAAGACTAATCATGTGATCTCTTCTGATGCCATACATTAAAAGCTAATTAAAAATTGTGTATTCAATGCAAAATTCCCTTCGAATGACTCTATTATAGCGGAACTCTCAGTCATAGCCCGAACCCAAATATCTCACTCCAGATGTCAAATACAAAGATTTTTTGAATGTTTTGCCGACAATTAATTGAATAGTCATTGAGTTGGCGGCAGAATCGCTATATATAAAGGGTCGGCACTGCCTTCAGTCGGCGCACAACCTTCCAGTTCAATGTATTCGGTCTCGTATTTGCATCTCTGGTATGCTTTTTTGGTCAACCGATTGGAGCGAATGTTCACAATATTGGTGTTATCGCAGTCGTCGTACAATTGGTTGAATGAATTGCTTTTAACGTCCGTATAGATTGAGTTCTGTATCCGAGACTTAGTTCGATATCTTATTAACTCTCTTCTCATATTCTGGACATATTTGCGGACTATTAATAAGACAAAAGACATGAAGAAGAATAGACAAATGGTTAGAACGGCGATCACTATCCAGGGTGAATAGGCCACTGTACTCAGCGATTCTAGTGTGAACATGCATGTTATTTATAGATGTGCTGGCCGTGACTGTACCTGGCTTGACATATGCGGTGCACTTAGGCATGTGATGACTCCACTCGCCGTTCTTCATGCACGTTATGACCAGTTTGCCGACGACAATGTGCTCGGGGTCGACACAGCCGAAGTTCACCTGACTGTACTCGGAGGCCACCCAATAGCTACTATTCAAATAGTGGACGTTCTCTATTGACTCGATGAAGACACTCGAGTCCTTGTGTGCCTCGAGGTAGTCCATGCCTGGACACTGCACTTTGGGCGCACACACCGGGAACACTCCCTCCCACTGGCCATTGACCGAACAGTTCAGTGAATACCAAAAATCGGGTTTAGTTTTGTCATTAATCGTCGTATTGTTTGCCGTGATGTCAATGAACGAGTCGTTGCATTGGATTTGAAACTGAGATATACCTTAATTGTAATTAATGTAACGATTATTTAGTTTTAGTTGAGTTACATTTACTTTTACCAGATTTATAAATGACTCGATGATTGACACCAGTCATCACTGTTTCGGGTTTACCACACTCTGGTCTGTCATTCTTCGGGTCGATCTTGTGTTTGGCCAAAAACACTGCCACCAAATTCATATCTCTTGGAACCGCCGAATGTATCTTAAGGGTCAGCGTATGTGACATATTGTCCTTTTCGATGAGATAATCCTCTTCTGAAACACTATCACAACTGAAATAGAGACCACTCAACAAGAATGTTTCGTTGGTGAAAGGGTCCGGATTAATGAAGTTGACTTTGTGCAGGGATCGGCACAACCGGTGCGGACTGATGGCCACCTCGGCATTGAACAGGTCTGTGCTCAGTGGAGACTTGGGGTCACTGTCGATGAGTCTGGTGGCCACGTCTATGGTCATGAATGACACAATGGTTGGTGTCTTCAGTCTGAGTTTCCATAGATAACACGAAGACTCGTTCACTACCACCGGTCCCGACTCGAGACGGGACGCATGGAAAGAGTTGGTCAGACGTAACGGGTTTTCCGATTGGTTTAACCGAAAATTGAGTATTTCTTTGTTCATCTTGTTATCAGAACAATCGAATACACGCACTGATTGGACGTCATTCTCGATGGGAACACCTGGCAAGTTGGCATGGTTAGTTCAATTCATACAGGACATTGGCATCACTGACCACAGCGGGCTTTGGGGCCGATCCACCGGCCGGACAGACACTTTCGAATCTGTTTGAAAATGTGAAACTCTGGCGGACACCGGTATCTGATTGCCTGGCCATCGGCAAACCTGATCCGGTCCGGGTCTGTCTGATAGATGGTGGCGTCCGGCGGCAGACCCGGGTGTCCACACGAACTGCTTATACGAACGCATAAATAGCTGTGAACTAATGTGCTGCAAACTAGCAAAATGAACATGTTCGCGGTGAATTGTGTGCATTTTCTTGCCTTGCTATCTGGCCTCGTTCATCTTTACAAACTTTACAAAGTGCTATATCCGGGAAATTCAATTGCATCGCAAATACTTCCGTCAAATGTGTCACCAAAAGTGTTGTCTAAAGTCATGCCAGAAGAGTGTGAACTAGTTCATAATAATTGTCAAGGTAATGAGAGTAATGAGCAGTGAGCATGGAGCAATTAGAAAATGTCAAATGTGTTTCACCGGTTGCTATGCTATTGTGTTAATTGGAAATCGGTTTCGCTCTCATCTGTAGAACAATCGGTGTTTCAAAAGTCATCTATTTTTATGAATGAAATATTCTTGTGATTAGATTTTTTGGCACCAATTCAGTCGACAATCGCCTCAATTGTATGTCTATTCATAAGTCGAGTGCAATTCGAGACAAACTGCTGGAAAATCGCATTCTAATTGAGCAATAAATTCAGTGATCAGCAAGTTCATTTTAGAGTTAACTGGGGCATTTGCTCAGCTTATTTTGCACCTCATAACTGGGCAAGATTATTTTAGCGAAAAGTTAGTCTCTGGATATTTTTGAACAAGTGTAAATTTCGCCACAAAAAGGCACTTTGGAAGGCATCATTTCCATTGTGCCCAACCCTGGTTCAATTGTATTTTTGTGTCTGATTTCATACACAAATCACTCGTCATTTATTAGTTTATGGCTATAAACAGAATCCGTTTCGATACCAGAATCAAAATAATCACATGATTTATGAAATAATTTTAATTACAATTTCTTTATCACTCGATATAACTTACATGTTTGCACTATTGGTGACATATTTTTATGCTAGGTCAGTCCTACTATCATCTAAGAAGCATGACACTAAACTTTTATTTAAGTTATCAAGCAGATTAGAACCTAATGATATACAATATTTACGGACATTGTTATCATAACTTTGACATCACTCGAGCCATAACAGGAAAACGGGACTGTTTTTTGATGATATTCGAGACCAAAATTAACTGGATCAATTAGATAAATTAATTAATTGCCTTATTTATTATATCTGATGACATAAAAAGTCGCCAAATTGATAGATATCAATCAGCGGACGAGTGTTAACTTGGCACATCAGCCGCTCGACTGATTAGAAACTGTATTATTGTTGAATTTCACTGCGAGAAATCGAGCATGACACCACCAGGGCACTATTGTGAAATGTTGCCATTGCACAACCACTGTTTCAATAGCTTGATAGCTGAACAATCGAACATTGCCATGCTAATTGAGCTGCAACCGGATTAATTAGTATCTATCGATTTACGAAACAAAACCAATTTTCAAGTTCAACTAAAATTACAAATAACAAACAAAAACAATTCAAACATTCTTGGCTTTTTTGCAATGGCTTTTCACAGCTTGCTACATATACATTACATAACTATTAGCATTACTGGTCTAGCTAACTCTCGCCACAATTACATCTGCAATTAGATGTCCAATAAAAATTGAATTGCAATTTATTGCAATTATAAAAATTATTATATCTTTTTTGCCGATAACTGGGAGACAGATATTAATCGAGATAAGTGAGTGTATACCTGTCATAAATCAGTAGTGGTTACAGTGAAGAGCTAGGTAATTTAAATTATTCGATTCCAATCGGAATTTCCAGTGAAAACCTCATACGTATTGTATCAGTCGTTGAGTATAAATTTGTATCATAGCTATTGTCTATTTGAACAATTGCATTGTGCTCGTGCAACTCGCCGAGATGGCCAATTGACCAAGATAAATTGCTTTTACTGTGTCTGCTCACTGATCGAGGTATATAATCGTTGTGATGACCACTCGCTTTCTTATTGGTTTTGTTGGCGTCAGAGCCGACGACTCAATAATTAAGTGAAACAAATGTTAGACTTTTCAGTGAAGCCGAGTCTCAGATGACAGCAAAATGAGTGATAGGAATCATAATTTAGACCCGAATTCCACCGCAGTGGCCGACAATGGCCAACATCGGCCGCTGGGGCCGTCGATGTCGCTGATGTCCAACGGCTCAGTGCCCGTCTCGCCCACCCTCAACGGCTTCAGCCGTTCAGTGAAAGACTCGCCACAACTTCATCGAGTGATTAGTGTGGATGGCGTGCCATATACGCCGTCGCGGTCACCGTCACTCAGTATAAACCGCCAGATCTTCAATGTCAGGGAATTCAACGAGAATTACATTCCGGATGAGAGACAGAAGACGTTCGGCGAAAAGGTCAAGAAAGTTATGCCCGAGTTCAACAAGAAGACTTATATCAGCTGGATGACTAGCTTATTCCCGATCACCGTATGGCTGCCCAAGTATAACATCAGACAGAACCTGTTGGCCGACATAATCGTGGGCATTACCATCGCGTCATTCCAAGTGCCGCAAAGTATGGATCAGTTGATGTGAGACTCAAACTAATTATGAGATTGTCTTCAGGTATGGGTTATGCGTTGATAGCACACGTCAGTCCGATCTATGGTCTCTATACCGGCTTCTTTCCCGCACTCATGTATACAATCTTCGGCACATCATTCCACAGTTCGGTCGGTCCGGTGGCTATAGTGGCCGGACTGATGACCGGCAACATTGTGGTGGATGTGTGCAAAGACATCAACCGTTCCTATGATGGCAGTCCGATGACCGGTCCTGTGCTGGCCGGCTATGAAGACGTCACTAATATAGATATCGCCGTAATGGTGGCCATCATTAATGGCATCTACATCTTGGTCTTTGGCATTCTGCGGCTCGGCTTCATCAGCAACTATCTGTCGGAGGAGTTGGTCAGCGGTCTGATGACCTCTGCGGCCATTCACGTGTTCACCACTCAAGTCCACTACTTGACTGGTGTCCACCTGGAGAACCACAGCGGGATCTTCGCGCTGCCCAACACTTACATCGAGTACTTCTCGAAGGTCACCGAAACGAATCTCACGGCTCTAACCATTTCGTTGATATGCATCGCAATACTGCTATTCTTCAAGTTCTGCATCCAAAAGCTCATCTTCAAGATGGGTCTGAAGATTCCGTTCCCAATCCATCTCTTTATTATGATTGGCGGCTGTGTTGCCTCCTATTTGATGGAATTGGGCCCGAATAACACCGTGCAAGTGGTCGGACAGTTTCCCAACACGTAATTGACTGCTCATTGACAAACTTTTTAACCTTAATGGTGTCATTTGCATAGTTTCGCCGTTCCCGAGGTTCCCAAGTTCAAGCTGATCAAATTCTTGTGGGCAAGATGCATTCCGACCGCTGTGGTCGCCTACACGCAGACCCTGTCGATTGGCAAGCTGTACGGCGCCAAGTACAATTACAAGATCGATCCCAACCAGGAGATGGTGGCCATCGGTATCTCCAACATCTGGAGCTCGTTCTTCAAGTGTCTGCCCTGTTCTGCGTCCATACCCCGGTCAGCTGTCCAAGAGCAAGGTGGCGGCAAAACACAAATCGTAAGCCTGGTCAACTGCGTTTGCATTCTGATTGTGATTCTTGTGTTGAGTACTTTGTTGCAAGATCTGCCCAATGTAAGTTACAAGCTAATTCAATTGACTGAAACCAAGATTTGGTTAAATGCAAATTCAAATCACCTAGTGTGTTTTGGCGGCTTGTATTTCGGTCGCTTTGGTAGCTATAGTGTCGAAATTCCAGGATTTTTGGAACTTTTGGAAAATTTCCAAATTGGACGCGGTAAGTGTGCTTATTTGATTAGTGAAATTGTGCTAGATTGTATATTATAACTCAATCTGACCACGTTGCCCTGACCATTTCAGTCGATCTGGATGATCACATTCCTCGGCGTAATTCTCTTGAACGTCGATTACGGCATTTACATCGGCTTCGGCTGTTCTCTACTGTTACTCATCTACAAGTCTCAGCGCCCGAAGACCTACAGTTTGGGTTCGGTGGACAACTCGGATATATATGTCCCGCTTTCCAAATTCAAAAGGGCCCGCGAGCTCAAGGCAGTCAAGATATACCAGTTTTGCGGTCCACTAAACTTCGCTAACGTCGAGTACTTCAAGGCTGAGCTCCAGACTAGGAGTGGCGTCGATCTCAGGTATATATTGCCTGGCGTATAGCGCAATATCGATCTGACCATGATCATATCACTTCTTAAGGGCGATTCGAGCTCAAATGAGTCAAATGGAGTCCAATGATAGACCAAATTGTTTTATATTCGGCCCAAAGGACAACGAAAAGAAGAGAGAAATTGTTTTGGAGAGCGTCAAGAATTTGCCCAAATATGTGATAATCGACTGTTCGATGCTGTCCTACATCGACACGGCTGGCGTGACCACAATCAAGAAGCTGATCCAAGGTCACCAAGAGGTGCTGATACAGGTTCTGCTCACCGGATGTCCCGTTCATATCGAAACGATGCTCAAAAAGGAAAGCTTCTTCAAAGAGGTGTCTGCGGACCTGGTCTTGAAGTCAGTGCACGACGCGGTCACTCTGATCCGGGACACAGACCGCTCGATCGGTTGGCCAATGGCTTCGGCCAGTGATATGAACAATGGTTTACCGAAAATAATGTCAAACATGTCGATAGAATCGGCCCTTTCTGTGGACGTATTGACCGAATTCAACAACACTATGAATGGCCTGAAGAACAACGACTCGCCGATTGTGATGAGACACTCGAAGACACGGTCCGTCACGTTCTCACATCCAGAGACATAGTTTAGTCTAATTATTTATCCGCTCAATTGATCCAGTCAACATATTTATGCCAATTAACATGTTTACTTTGTTATTTCACATTTAATAAAAATACCTATAATTTAATTAATTTGATTATTAAAATTGAACTTGCTATTCTTGGTGATCAATAGATTAAGTCACAACAGGATAATTAAGTGTTTTGAATCACCGGCTGAAATGTTTCTGTCTATTAAGTTAATTATTAAATGTGTCAAATGAAATGATTGACCGATCACTCGTTGGCCAACTTCTTCAAGAAGTCGATCATCAGAGCGATTCCCGATTTGTGTCTCTGTTTCAGTGACAACGCCTTCGGGTCTTCGATGGCGTCAATTGTCTTCAGTTCGTTCCAAACTTCGGGTTTAAGTGATTTCTCGCATTTGTCCAGACTTTCAAATCCGGCGCACGTGAACGACATCGAGTCCTCTGACTGTTCAAAACCAAAATCACCTTGTTAGTTAGCAAACGATCTGACTAATTTATAACTGACAATATCGCTGATCATATTATCCCAGTATTCGGTGGTGTCTTCGCTGCACAGCTTGACATTTGCCTCGTGAATGCACTTCTCGAACAACTGGAAGATACAACAGCCGACGCCGATGTCGACATCCATGTCCATCGTGAGGAAGGTCTCCAACATTGCCAGGTTCTTGTCGGCGCACACGTGAAGCGGTTCCAGTTTGGTCTTATCGGTGTAACACTTGACGTGTTTGAGAAACTCTTCCCTCTCCTTCCGTTCCGAACATCTCTTATCCATATGTTTGGCGCCGTTATTGAGCGCCAGTTCCGACGTCTGCTTAACAAAGCCCTTAAGACACGTGCGGACAAAGTTCTGAACGCATTTCACTCCTTCGGTAACTTCTCTGAAACGCGCAAGAGCACAATTGACATTTATCTAGCTAGATTTCATATAATTACTGGCAATGAGTGTCGAGTTCAGCTTCAGTGGTGGGAACTATTGCCTCACGATTGCCGAAGAATGATGTCTTCAGGCCTTTAAACAAATTAGAAATATGATTAGAGCTCTGGATAATGATTTGCCCATGGTCATCTGTTCAAAATCTTCCTCGAACTACGTATACTCCCAATATTCCTGGTAATGATCAACAACTCTAATATTATTACCGCATTTGTCGGCCTCTTCCAAAGTGGTCGCACATTGACTCAAAGCATAGGATATGTTGGCCAACAATAAGACTGTTGTCGAGAGATAATTGAATAAAACTTCAAATCAAGTAAACAATTATTCAGATTACTCACTGAATTGGATTAGTTGATTGAATTTGAACATGTTTATTCACTTTAATGCCCAGATGAATACGAAATGAAGAGTTATTTCTTGGCAGTGCAAGTGACCAAGAAATTGAAAGCACTTTGATTACGATCTTTGTGTCACTACGACTGTATGCAAACGTTTGAATGCATTAACCGCACGAATGAATCCGATTTTTCACCAGAATAAACGAATGATAATCAAAATCTAATTACCTTTTAACGCTTGAGATCCACATTAATCTCTTTTGTTCTCTTCAATTGTCCTCGCTCGTCTGAGGGACACTTTCGCAATAAACAACTTTTGATTGAAAAATTATTACCGGAGTAAGTGTTCAACCAATAAGTCAATTAACGTCAAACAATTTTAGTGCATTTCGAACGGTTATTGAAATCAAAATTAGCATGATAATTCGTAGGAATATGGTTGAAATAGCAAGAACTTTTTATTAGAACATAATTCGCGTCCGGTTTTCCGACATTACAGACTGTTTGCAATTGTGCCAAGGTTACTGTGACTTTAAATAATTGGATTTAGATAACAATTTAAGGATAAACTAGATAGATTATTTGGTGTCGATTGCTTTTTGATGAGACTGTTAGTCGAAGAACTCCATCAGCTCGACAGCAGTGGTGATCTCGGACTTGAAATTCTGTCTGAGCTTGAAAGCGGTCGCCTCGTCCAGAGCGGCCACGTCTTTGATGGCCTTCAGCGCCGTCGGGTTCAGACCACTCTCGCACTTGGCCAGTGTGTCGAAGTTCTGGCAGGCGAACTCCATGTTGGCGTTGGTCTGTCGGGCATAATTGTCAGCTATTAGTTCAGGCATAGATCAGATGCCGAGGTCACTTACGAGCTCATCCCAGGCGTCGTCCCAATATCCCTGAGTGTCTTCGTTGCAGTGGGTTTTGAAGGCGTCGCGCATACACTGCTGCCCGATGTGAGCCGTACAGCACAGAGTGGCCACTCTGTCGGCTTTGGACACCTCCTTGAGCTTGCTCAACATCACCACGTGCTTGTCGGCACAGATGTGGAAGTGTTCCATCTTGTCCTTCGGGATAATACACTTGACGTGCTTAAGAAACTCGGCCCTGTCTTTGGGCACATCGCAGCGCCGGTCGATGAACGCCTTGCCGTTGTTGAGCGCGATCTCGATCGCCATCTGGACTCTGCCGGTCAGACACCGGGCGTTGAAGTCGCGAATGCATTTGCCGTTCGTTCGCATCTGACTGGAGGCAAAAGACCCGGTTTAGTGTTTCGCTGACACACTTAGACATTGACATCACTTACGCACAAACGGCGTCCAACTCGGCGTCGTTTGAGGGCATAGACTGTTCTCGGTTACCGAAAATACCCATTTTCATGCCTAGTGGGGAAGACATGCATTGGTCAGCTGGATTTTAGCTAGATCAGCAAGTAAACAAAACTGACCGCATTTGTCGGCCGCCTCTTTGGTTATATCACAATCGCTCCAAACATAGGATATGTTGACCAGCAATAAAACTATGAAGAAGCAAGCTTAATTATGCAAATTGCATGTTAAACTGTCGATTATGACTTACGAGATGCTACTAAACCGCTTATCTTGATCATTTTGGAGCTAATTTTGACGAAAAGCAACAATCGGTATTAGCTTTGGTCAACTGTGAACAATACTGATGAGTGGGAAGAGTCGTCCGATTTTTATATGATTAGAAGATTCAATGGATGACTGATTCCAATGAGACTTCTCTATAAATATTCAATAAAAGCCAAATCACATTAAAATGTGATTAAAAGGAAATTAAATAATTTTTCTTTTTTATTCTTCTCAATTCAATTATTTCAGTTCATGCGACCATGCTTAAATTGAGAATTGACAATTGGCATTTCGATGATTAGTTCCAAGAATGATAACTATGAATTACCGTGTTCTCGAATTATCCTGGCCCTTCAAATTTGGCGCCTCCCCTTCCCCCAAGTGAACTCTTGAAATTTTAACGCCTGCCCATGTTTTACCGCCCCCTTATAAATAGTGTTATTAATACTTGTTTGATCGATTTATTCGTTCACGATAAATTATAATGACAAATATGGTAAATGGACAAGTTTCGAATGCTAAGATTTAAACAACTTTAGCTACATTGGTCCAAACATTATTATATTAATAGCGCTCACCCATGTTTTATCACCGACCACCCCAATTTTCCCGACAAACCCACTTTTTATTCTTCTCCGCCTTGTGCGGGATAATGCGAGAACACGGTATGCGAGCGACAAAATTAATTACCTGCCAATTGTTGTTAAAAATAATTATAATGGTGGCAATAAAAAAAAATGAACGCGGGTACTGGTCAACCTTGGTACAACACTTTCACTCTATAGTATCTTGGTGAAATGTCATGAAACAAATTATGCAATGATCGATTGACTGGCTAATAAATCACGAGATTCTAAATTGCTCAGCTTTCCCATTGATTATCAATTCAATTAGCCATGCTATTTCAATCATCTTGCATAATAAGGACAATTTTCATAAAGATTGAACTGAAATTCAAATTCAAATTAAACTAATTCTGTAAAAATTCGAGAACACATGTTCTCAACCGGATAAACAAGTTATCAAACGTTTCCTTTAGTACACAAACAAACTATTGTAAAGTTGTTTTAATTGCAATCGTATTGTTGTAATGAAAAAAGTTGTTCGAAGAAAAGAGTCGTAAAAACATAGAAACGCTTTGACCATAATTTTCAAAGGTTAGACAACTTTTTTAGCTTAATTATTCACTGCTAAGAAACGGATCGTCTCTTAGTTTTGTTACTATTTCCCGGGCAATAAATGGCACACAAATAACTTGTTTAGATTAGATCTGCCGTAAAGAACCAGATTATCGTCTCTTATGCTCGTTCACTGCCACACTTAGAATAGTAAGTCTTTGGTTTAGTAGAACACATCAACTGCCAGAACATCCGCTGTTGACTGTGACCATGATATTATTGAAAATTGTGTTGTGCATGCTGACCACCTCGCTCAGTGTGATTACAGCAGATGAGCTCGATTTCGGTCTCGATTACGAAGTGACCGATGATTTTGATTACGAAGTTTGGAATATTGGGGCCAAAAATGTGAGTTTTGTTTACCTATTTGTTTTGACTAATTTAAGACTGATATCTTAATAAAATTTAACAATGTCAAGGTCAATTATGTGTGCAATCTAAAGATGGATAATCATCTGTTTCATCTGTTTCTAGCTATTCATACCATACGAGTCGATGTCGTATACGTCCAGACGACTCATTACAATACCGTTTGAGACGAAGAGACAAATATCTAAAGTAATTATAACTTTTATTGATTCTACGCCTATTAGTACTTGAATTTAATGATAGTTTAAGTTTACATTCCAATTATAAATCTTAATTGACTTTTCCATCGGGTTTTCCATCCCTTCACAGTTGACAGTAATTAATTAGATATCTAAAGGACGGCACATATTCTTGGAGGTTATGACTACTGACGACTATTTGTCTGATGAAGTGTTGATCTCTTATTAGATAAAAGCTGTGATACAACCGGAGAATGTTGACTACATTCAGAGCATATATCTGTTCCGTTGCATCAAGTCTTCGGTGGCCAACCTGAAGACGGACGCCAACTACGATTGGTTCGAGAGCCGAGTGGTCACCAATCACGACAACGAAGTGCACAACTGCTGGAAACTGATGGCCGTCTGGACGGACGCCGACACAGTCAACAAAACAATACTATCGCTGCCAAACAATATGGGAATTCCCATCAATAGACAGAATGATAACGAAAAGTATCTTCTCTTCGAAATCAATTACAAAAATTCAGATCAGATACAAGAATTCGCAGACTATTCCGGATTCCAAGTGTACGTCCGTAAGAGGAACGGCGAGATCGACGCCGACATACTAGTGGTGGGCTCTGTGCCCGACTATCGGCTCTTCATTCCGCCCAAAATGAGGGAATGGACTGTCTCTGGTCATTGCTATAAGGAGTGCCTACAAAATGTAAATCCAGTCAATTCTAAAATCGCAACCAAAAGTCTGACACCAATTCCTAATTTCTAATCGCCAGCACTTGTTTGTCGACGGTTTCAATGTTTTAGATGTAATTCATTACTCGAAGTCCAGTCTACTGAAGGAACTGATTGTGGAAATCAAAAGTGACGACAACTACGACAACGACAGTAAGGATGAGATGTCCAACGAAGTGATGCGATGGACACACAATCAGACCAGCGATGAACCGATTGATCTGAAATTGGGTGAAACCAATCAGATTAGCACAAAATGCACGTTCAGTTCGTTGAATAATTCGCGAACCGTTTTGGTTAGTATTCATGTGTTTGTCGATCGATTCGAACTTCTCATTAGTCAAACACGAAATTTCCTATTTGTTAGGCAATCGTTAGTTTACTATCAAACAAGTCTTCCATAAAACAAAATCAACAGATATTCAAATAAATTAAGTAATAATTAGTGTGAAACTGGTTTCCAGAGGTGTCGTCTAATCAAAATTGCTAATTCATCTTGTTGTTTACGCTCTAGGGTGGACTGTCTGATGAGTCCGCGCAGTGCATGGCATGGATCGTCTATTACCCCAAAATAGACGACTTCGACGTATGTCTGTCCAGCTTTACCTTAACCACAATTATGTCCATCACTGGTATCGACCACTTGGAAGAGAAGTGGAGGTAAGCTCTGGTGAAAACATTTGCCAGACTTTTGTGTGAAACGATAGACAGATTGGGAACACAACTCATGATTGTTATCAAAACACATGTCTATTGAACTCTATTCTGACCATTGATTTCATTGATTTTATTGATATATTTTATGAATCATTCAATTGTTTGGAAAAATGTTTTATAGAACAAAAATTTTGTAAAACACATTTGAAGGGCATTGGAGTGAAGCAAAAAAGTTGATTACAAAACACACAACACTATTACAGCGATAATTAAAAGTCTCTGATGTATGTAATTATTCGCCAGAAACGAACGCCAATTCGATATTGTAATCAAGTCGTGGAATACTGGCCAAGAATCGGAACGACTGGAAGTCTATCTGCGAAACAAAGTCAATTGGGACTACCGACGGGTCAATCGGGCCAAATACGTGGCCAGAGAGGGCCGACAGAGTCCACAATGCAGTTGGAAGACTAGTTTCTTTGATCAAGTGATGAAGAAATAGATTTCGAACAGATCTTTGTTAAGATTGAGACAACTTTTTTCGTGTTAATTAGTTTTAGTGTCAATGACTATACAAAACGACAAGAAAAATGTTATTATTTATTACACAGAATCTGATTGAAGTTACAATCAGACAAATAAATTATTGTAACTCGCACAAAATTTATCAATATCGATTTTTAATTATTGTTTGTCCAATCAGTGGGGAGACAAAATGTGAGCTCGCGGTACAAGAGTATTGTTGAGTTTTAGTTTCTGAATATGGACTCAAATTGTTCCGCATTTACCACTCTTTCATAAAATTATCACAAAGTCAGTGAAACCCCTCCCAGTTGTTCCTTGCTCAACTTCTTCTGATCACATGTCATTTTTGCCATATATTTTTTGTTACTACAATGATATCTGTATAAACAAAAAGTTACTGATAACTTTGGGCTAGCAACAAAATAAGAAAGGAATGCTGAGCTAGACACTTAAGCACGCGATAATTGAAATAGAAATTATTGAATTTTAATCAGCCCGACAGTGAGCAAGGATAACTGTGATTGAATGGAATTATAACTATATTAAAAATGTGATTTTGTGCAAACAATAGAGAATAATCTCGTGAGAATCATTAAAGGGCCAGCGGCT